>CM021110.1:119819093-119934240 GCA_007115665.2 Sequoiadendron giganteum | reverse complement strand
TTCCATTGTTAAGGTTGATGGCATAGTAGAGGACCTTGTGGTGATTCTATATTCTTGGGAGTATCCAACTGACTTCATGATTCTTTCTCCTAAAGCTACACTAGGTGGGTATCCTATCATCCTTGGAAGGCCATGGTTAGCAACAACATACACTTATATTAGATGTCGGTTAGGTGACATGACCATTTATGATGGTAGGAACACCAAAAATATTGTTCTCTATCCTCCTACTCAGCCATCCCATGTTGAGGATAATTCTATATGATCGCATGTAGGTGAAGAGGTCGAGGAAGCTAACTCTGTGACATAGCTTATGATGTTAGGTGGAAGCCTATTCCTACAACTTCAAGATGAAGCTGAAGATGAAGTTTTATCTAATATAATTCAAAAACATTGTGAGATAGAGGAGGTGCCACCCTCTCATGAAGACACTTCTGCCTACTCTACCTGATCTTCCTGTAGCCACCATTTCTGCAGATAGACGTCCTACAACCACTCTTCCTGCAACCACTCTTCCTACATAAAAACTTCCTACAACAACAAGTATGTTTGACACAATGCTTCCATATGAACTTAAGGTACCATGTATTAATAAAACAACTATGATAGAGTTAACTACACAAGTACAGGTGTCCGAGGGAGGATGTTTGAATATTAACAACAAATTAGGAGAAAAATAACAACTCCCACTGATAAATTTGTTGAAGGCCCACCAAAATGCATTTGCATGGGATTACCATGATATGAAAGGCCTAGAACTCAAGCTTTTCACCCATCAGATATATATCAAGGATGATTGTCAACCGGTCAGGCAACCACAAAGAATAATCAACCCGACATTGAGGGAGATTGTCAAAATAGAGCTACAAAAGTTGCTAGATGTGGACTTTATCTATCCTATCTTAGACAACTAGTGGGTGTCCCCATTGGTGATTGTGCCCAAGAAGGGAGGAAAATGGCAAGTTTGTATTGATTATAGAGAACTCAATGCTGCTACTAAGAAATACCATTTTACCTTGCCTTTTGTTGATCAAGTGTTGGACTTGCTTGCATGAAAGCAATACATCTCTTTCCTTGATAGATTCAGTGGCTACAATTAGATTCAAATTGCACCTAAGGACCAGGAGAAAAAAACCTTCACATGTGCATGGGGGACATATTCCTATTTAGTACTTCCCTTTAGTTTATGCAACACACTTGCAACCTTTTGAGAGAGTAGTCATTGACATATTTTCAGATATCTCACTTGACTGCATGGAAATCTATATGGATGACTTTACCACCTATGGTGCTGATTTTGATGAAGCATTGGAGAATCTTAGGAAGGTCTTACAGAGATGTGATGACAAAAATCTCTCTTTAAATAGTGAGAAGTGCTTCATGATGATGCAGGAAGGTGTAGTTCTTGGCCACCACATTTCCCATAAAGGAATTCAGGTAGATCTTGCAAAAAATGAGGTAATTACTAATCTACCTACACCTACAAAAAAAAAATATGTTAGGAGTTTCTTGGGACATGCAGGATATTACAGGAATTTCATCAAAGACTTTAGTAAAATAGCAACACCCTTGTATACTCTCTTGACCAAAGATGCTAAATTTCAATGGCTATAAGATTGTGCCACAACATTTTCTGACTTGAAGGTAGCCTTGACTCATGCTCCTGTACTTAAGGGACCTAATTGGGAAATTCCTTTTCACATCCACACTGATGCATCAAATTATGCTATAGGAGCAGTCTTAGGACATAAAGAAGGAGCCATTGAAAATGCCATTTATTTTGTCAGTAAAAATTTACAAGGAGCTGAATTCAATTATACAGTCACAAAAAAAGAAATGCTAGTAGTGATTTATGCCTTGAAAAAATTTAGGCACTACATAACAGGCTACCAGATCTTTGTGCACATTGATCATGCAGCCATTAGATATCTCATGAATAAATCCATGATCTTAGGAAGGTTATCCAAATGGTTTTTGTTGATGCAGGAGTTTGACATAACTATTGTAGACAAACCAGGGAAGGCCATCATTTTTACGGATTTTCTTTCAAGGCCGACCACATCAGAAGACAGTCAAGCCATTGATGGCTCCTTTCCTAATGAGCATCTATTCTTCATTAGTGTGTAGACACCTTGGTATGCTGACATAGAAAATTACCTTGTAATAGGGAGAGTTCCCCCTCACTTTTCTCCAAAAGAGAGAAGAGTGTTGATTGAAAGATCTTTTCCTTTTTCATGGATAACTAGATGCCTATTTTATATTGGACTAGATCATGTTATGAGAAGATGTGTGAGGGAAGATGAGACATATGAAATTCTGCATGCATGCCATGATGAATCCTATAGAGGAAATTTTGTAGCCAAGAGGAGAACAATGAATTTTTTTAACACATGATACTATTGGCCTACACTCCATAAAGATGTAGGAAGATATACAAGGAAATGTGATAGATGCCAAAGAATGGGTAGGCCAACCAAATCAGATGAGATGCCACTCTATCCCCAAGTAGTAGTTACTCCCTTTGACAAGTGGGGATTGGATTTTGTGGGACCCATTGATCCCCCATCAAATGGTAAGTCTTATATCCTGGTATGCATTGATTATGTAACTAAATGGGTAGAAGTCAAGGCCATTAAACATGCCAGAGACAAAAAAGTTGTAAAATTTATTTATGAAGAAATTTTCACACGATATGGAGTGCCAAGAAAAATAGTAATTGATCAAGGAGCTCAGTTTACCTCAACACTTATTACAACACTAGTCAATGAATATAACATAAGGCATAGGAAATCTACTCCTTATCACCCCCAGGCCAATGGACAAGTTGAGGTGATCAACAGAGAGATTGAAGCCATCCTAACCAAAACAATGGCTATTCACATAAAGGATTGGGAAAATAGATTATTAGAAGCAGTCTGGGCTTACAGAACCACCTAGAAGACAACTACAGGCTTCACCCCATTTGAGCTACTGTATGGGAAGACAACCATGATGCCTATTGAATTCGAGCACAAGACTCTTAGAACTGCAGTAGAGTTGGGGATGAAAATTTCTGAGGCACAAAAATAAAGGATCATGCAGCTAAATGCTTTAGATGAGATGAAGAAAACAACCTTGCACCATACTAAGGTTGTGTAATGTCAAAGAGTCAAATGACATGAAAAATTTATTAAAGAGAAGAAATTTCAGCCAGGTGCCTGGGCATTACTTTATGACTCACATTATCAGGATAATGTAGGAAAATTACAGACAAGGTGGCTAGGACTATATGAAGTTGCTGAGGTATTTCCAATGGAGCTATTCAACTCACCACCATTGACCCTGTCAAATTCAAATTACTAGTTAATGGGCGCCTTCTTAGATTGTATCACAAACCAACTTCCAAAGAAGAGTTTCTGCAACAATTCATCCAACATGCAACACCCAAACTTCCTACAACCAAAGGCAGTGGACCTAGTGTCCCCCCTTCTGGCTAATTAAGGTACATAATTATCATAATAAAGACTTCTACTTTTGTAGAAGTCCATTTATTCACCCATCCACCCATCCATCCATCCGTACCACCTTTCTCTCTCTTCCATCACTTCATTCCATCTCACACCATTCCACTTCATCATCATTAATTGCTTAATTATTTCTTAAAAAGATGAACGATACTTTCTCCACGATCATTACAATGAATCCTCTACACAATCATGTTTTTACACATTCAGGTATGTGTGCATTAATTGCATTCTTAATTATCTTTTAGAGTGTTTCATTTAATCACTGTACATTACTATGGACGTTCACATAATTTTTATAACCCCCTATCAAATCACTGTTGCCATCTCGCATGCATGGAAACATGTCCAAATTTAGGTTGGGGGGGTAAGAAAGATGCATATATATTTCCACATGTCAGTCCATGTTTATCTGCATCAACAAATCTTGTTGAGCTGATTTTAAATTTGAAATAAAAGACAACTCGCTTATGTGATGTGACACTAAACTGTCACCACCATTTCATTTCATCATAACTCCATTTTACTACCATTCCTTGCCATTATTGACCCCGTCATAGTTTTGAAATGCAAATGGTGAAAGGTAAAAATAGGGTAAAGGAAAATTCAGTCGACAATTCAACTAGCAAGTGAGCAGAAGGAATTTGCTTTCAAATGAGAATTACATAAGGGAATTTTGTAGAGTGACAGATTGATTATAGAAAATGGGAGGTAGACTCATTCAAAATGAGCCCTCAATTCATGATGCTTTATTGCAAGATGCACAGTGCTTGGAAAAATTTAGAAATTATGGCTGATTGGACTATTTCCTAAAATTGGACGGTTTTGACGAAGGCATTGCGCTGGAGTTTGCTAAAAAAATTTCAGATGGAAAAGCCATGGTAAAAGGGCTAGAGGTTATGGAAATTGAGGAACAAATTGTAGAAGTTTTAGGGTTACCAATAGACAACATGCCTTACCCTGTGTCTAGAGATGCCAGGTCAGCTAGGGCTATATTCACAATACATGGTGACCCTCCAATGACTATAGACAAACAAGGTGCCAAAAGAATCTCTCTGCCCAAGCCATGGAAGTAGGACACCATCTACATTATCAGATATATCACTTGTGAGGGTTGACTGTCAAACCTGCATTTTGTGCATTTCAAACTATTGAGCCACATGAGGCACGAGAGGAGGATGAATGTGCCCAACATATTTAATAACCTTCTCTCCATCATGGCGATGGAAACCCAAAAAGGTAGGGACAAATCTATTTCCCACCATTGTCTAATTAAATTGTTGGTTGTAAAATCTCTGCATGATGTAACACCTGGAAGGACCTGGGAGGAATTCATAAAAGTTGATCAATTTAGACTTGAGCAGCTGCAACCTAGGGTTTAACCTCAAACACGTAGGTCCAATAGAAAATTAAGCATGGATGAAGACACCCCTGGTGCCTCAACCTCTCGTGATGACTCTGGTGTTAATCCTCCTATTGAAGAAAGGACTATAGATGTTAGTTCCTCTGAGATAGATCACTATGAAAAAGAAAATTCTTCATCAAATTCTGAGGATGATGATTTTCAACTTGAAACTATGATAAGAACTAAGGCATAAAAGATGGAGGTAGAAGCAAGAAAAGGAAAAAAAAAACACAGCCTATGGAAAAAGAGGTGCCAAGTCCTAAGAAGAGAAAGGATGACACTATTCATCTTGCAACCAAAGGAAAATGTGAGAGCCCTCTCAAGAAATCAAAACCAGCTGTTGATATGCCTTCGTAGAAAAACCTTGAGCATGGTGGGACATCGCATGAGAGCATTGAAGCTTCAATAGAGTAGGAAAATGTAGAAGAAGAAAATATATTCGACAAGGCAGAAAAAATGACCCTGGAGGATCTTGCTACCTTTGCAGAAGAAGTTGGGATTCAAGAACATGAAGATAACTAGGAGTTCCTACAACAAGATAAGGATCAAGAGTTCCTACAACAAAACTAGGAAATAGATCAGGAGTTCCTGCAACAACTACCAGAACAAGAACAAGAGACCCTGCAGCAAGAGGAGGAAAGATAAATTGCACCTCTGCAGCCTGAACCAGTGGGTCATCCTGAATCTATGCAAACATTTCTATATGGGGAGTAGCCATCGACAAAAACCTTGGTAGGAATCCATAGCCCTCTTGATTTTTTCAGTGCATACAAATTTTTTGAATTTGTGGAAAGAGATACAAAGAAGGGAGGAGAAATGGAAGAAGGAAAAGAAAAAATTGAGAAGAGAAATCCAAGAGAGAGATGAGATTATTGAAGAAAAGAATGAAGAGATTGTCTTTTTGAAGGAGAGGGTGAGCGACATTGCAACCATGGTGCCACAAATTTTAGAATGTAGAACCCCTCCAAGGGTTTATGCTCTACACTTGAAGGAAAATTTTCTCTCTTTTAAATTATCAAGAATTATCTCAGGTTTGAACCCCTCTATTGAAACTCCCACTGAATTTTTCAATGCTTATAAGATTGCCTCCCCTGAAATGATATATTTATTATGTGAATTTTATTTACACAATTTTTCTATAACTAAAGACCAAGACTGGAACCCACTCAATGCTTATAGGATTGCTCCCTTGAAATGATAAATTTATTATGTGAATTTTATTTACACAGTTTTTCTATAACTGAAGACCAAGACTGGAACTCGTTGCTGTATGTGGGAGGCATCCAATTGAGAGCATTCATGTCTTGGGTGCAAAATGAGATTAACTGGGGTGAACAATATAATGCTTATAAGGGGAAGGAATCCAATATTCCATTGGCCCTTAGAGCTGAGTCAAGGAACCCCAAAGATATTTACACAGATTGGAACATAATACTTTTTAGGCCGAGCTATGGTAGCATGATTATGCCTTGGATTGAGGCAGTTTACAGTGAGTATGAGGTGAAAATGATAGAAAAAGAGGATACTATGAGAGGATATATATCATAGAGATGGAACACTTTAATTGATGAGATAAAAAAAGTTGAACCTCATTCCATCCACAACTATGCTGCAACAATAAAAATAATTGAAAGGTACATTCAAATTGGGAGAAAAAAGGGATGAGAATGGCTTCCCTTGAATTTTCAACCACCTATCCTCATGTGGCCTATACCAAACTTTAGGTTCTACTACTATGGCATTGATAAAGAACAACAAAGATGGAGAAGACTTGACAAGTTGGGAGGATTCTACTGGAACCTTGATTCGCCCACAACAAACACTGATATTGGACAGTTATTAGTTGCAGATTTCAAAACCTTGACCAAGCATAAACATAGCTCTTCCTTTACTGGAGGACCAAAAAAATGTTAAGTTGGGGGGAGTGATGAGCCTAGTATTTGGCCTTAATTTGGGTAGAATCCATAGTTTATTTGCTGAAGTTGACATGAAATTTGATAGTTAAATGTTGTTATTTTTATAATGTTTCCCTCAAACCATAGAAATTGGGTTTAATTCCATTTTTTCCATTTTTAATGACATTAGCTATTATGTGGACTATCTATATTAATTTTTCATGTGGTTGATGAATGTCTTTAAGGTGGTTTTAGATGTGCAATTATTATGCCTAGTAACATTGCCATGTAGACACACCTGAGGATGCTAATTTGAGGAAGGCAACTACCAAATGGTCATTACTGAGGAGGCATTCGAAGGTCAACTAGAGAATGACGACGGGTATTCCCCTTGACAACCGCATGTAACTACCTTATATTGATATTGCATGATGTTGAGCAGCCACAGGCATTACTGCAGTGATTGAGTCTACGTTTGGAATGCATGTCTGAATAGATTCCCTGGATGTGTAGCCGCCCTCCATTATTTTCTCTACTTTCCCTAAATGGTGTCCTCCCAGTTAGTGGGAGTCAACTGCCCTATTTAGTGGGTTGGATAAATAAGGTTCACATTCTCCTTCTTCAGGAGTTTGAGAGTTTGAAGGTTACCAAGTTGTTGATGTTGTATCTGATAGTTTACTAAGCATTTCCAGACATGCTACTCTTTTTTAATTTCCTTTTCGAATGAATAAGATGAGGTTCTGAGTTGAGAATTTTAGTTTACATTAGTTTTAGTGGATAATCACCCAAGGGGGCCCACTTGATGAGTAATCCATTCCTTAGTTTAGTTAGTTTAGTTATTAGTTTTTGTTTAGTGCTTAGTTCAGAATCTGACACTGACTATTCCTGCAGCCACTAGAATTCCATTATGTGACTATTCCTACAACCAAAACAGATAGAGTAGTTCCATGTTTGTTGTTGAAATTTTCATTCCTTTCATGCATGTTCAACTTAGTTAACTGATGAGTGATGTTCAACATTTACTTTGTTCCTTTCCATGCAATTTACTTTCAGTATTGAATCTCTCTTAGCTGTAGAATGAAGATGACTACTTTGAAGTTGCTAGTGCAAATACTGTATTGAACCATTTCAAGTTCACGTCCTTGGGTTGACAATTTAAATGTACCTTCATGATGGTTAAAATGGTTATTCAGGTTAGACGCCCAATCTCTAAATCACTGTTGTAAAGGCTTAGTTATTAAGATCATTGTAGGAGGTCGACACCAACCATCCCAATCTAGTAAAGAGAGGTACAACCATTGGATCTTCTAATATTTCTTTATGCACAGATGGTTCCATTTGTATAACATCAACTACCATTGTCTTGATACTCTGCAACCTTGAAGAATTCAAATTCTACTCAAAATTTGACTCCACCACCTTTAAAACCCTCAAATTTCATTGCTCCCTCCAATGGCTTCTCTTATACCCAATACTGTAACATTTCATTTTTTCTAGCTCAATTTAAGTTCAAATCTCTATATATTAGCTTATTTTTAGAGCAGTAATCAGATTATTGGAAACAATAGAGGTGTTTTATTTTTAGGAGGATGACATAAAATGCTATCTAACAAACTTAGGTGGCAAAAATAAAAAAATCATAAGTAGTATAGCCCTCCCCCCAAATTTAATTGAAGTGACCTCATGTCATGCATGAATCTGTAGGGGTGATAGGATAATAATTAAAAATAATGGTGAAATATTTTACGCATGCATAACTGAAACCCAGAATAATAATGAATACAAAAAGAAATCTAGTCTAATTATGAGAAGTTGCATGTCATACATGTGATGGCAATTATCGGTCAAAGCAATTTGAAACTAGAGTAATATGTACTTTGGCATGTAATTAATTTGATTGGTATTAAATGCATGGGAGTGGATGGAAATTTGGTGGTGGTGATTTGAAATGTACGTGCTACAAACGCTTTATTTTGAAGTAAATGAGGTATGTGATATTGGTGGAATGTGTAGGAAAAACAATTCAACTTTGCAAAGGTATTGTTTTTAGCTTCAATAGGTGTTGCTGCGGGTACACCAAACATAGGGCCCTTATGTATTGGATATATTTAATTCTCAGGTCCCATCAGAAACAGGAGTCGATAAAATACTAAATAAACTAAAGAACAGGTCCCTCTAGAGAAAAATTTGTACATCGTGGATAATTTTTTGTGTGTGCATGAATAATGTGCCATGTGTGCACGTGGTTTAAAATCATGAGAAATTACACCTAGGTGATTTTAGGGGAGTTGTGTAACTCAACCTCTAAATCACCAAATGTGCTTGGTATGTCCCTTATTATTGATGTAGGAATCTTTGAATCAGTTTCTATTTCAGGTTCATTTTGAGCACCATATTTCTAGATCAATGAATAGATGAAGTCATCATGTTACATTGGTTTCTTGTATAAGTTCAGTTCGTGGCCATTAACAAGAAGTGAGAACTAGACTACATCAATAGTACATGATTTTACTACTCCATTAGGGTAAACCTTGCTAATCTCATAAGGGCCTAGCCATCTAGACTAGAATTTACCCTTGAAATCCCTATACCTGGAATCATTTATAGTGCCCAATCTCCCATAGTGAACTCTTTTGTTTTAATGTACTGATCATGCCATTTCATTTGCTGCTACTATATTACCTCTATATGATGGACTGCTTCCATCCTTATATCATCCAATCCATTTAAAGAGTGCAACCTTTCCTTCCATGCTTTTGTTAAATCCATTCCTAACTCTACTACAGTCCTCAATGTTTTATATTCAAACTCAATAGGAAGGACTATTGTCTTTCCATAAAATAACTCATAGGGTGTAAACCCAATGGTTGTTTTTCATGTTGTCCTATATGCCCAGACTGCTTGAGGTAACCTAGAAACCCAATCTTTCCTATACAACTATACTATTTTGGTAAGAATACTTTCAATCTCCCTATTTGTGACCTCCACTTGACCATTAGCCTGTGAATGATAGGGTGTGGATTTCTTATGTCAGATTTGGTATTCCTCAACCAACTTGGTGATTAGATAAAAAGTAAATTGGGGCCCTTGGTTAGTGACTATTTATTTAGGTACTCCATACCTAATAAAAATATCTTCATATAAAAACTTAGCCACATTACCATCTCTGGCAAATTGTAGGGCCTTAACTTCCACCCATTTTGTTAAGTAATTAGAGTAGACAAGGATATATTCCTTATTATTATAGGTAAGAGGGATTGGACCAATGAAGTCTAAAACCCATTTGTCACAAGGTTCCAAAGTCAACTAAGGTTGTAAGGGCATCTCATCACTCTTTGTTGGCATTTATATCCTTTGGCACCTATCACAACTATTGGTGTATTTAACATCATCTTTATGTAAAGTAGGCCAATAATAGCCAATTTTAAGGATATTAAAAGTTATCTTTGCTACAAAAGGACCTCCACATGGCTCATCATGGCATGCTTTCATCATATCAAAAATATCATCTTCTTTGATGCATCTTCTCATAATGTTATCGGGCCCTATATAAAACACAAAACTAGATATCCAAGAGTAAGGAAAACATTTATGAACTATCTCTTCTCTCTTGGTGAGAAATGTGGTGGAATATGCCTTGTGACCAAATAGTTAGAAATATATGCATACCAAGGTAATTGTACTTGCAAAGCAAACAATTTTTCATCACAAAATGAATCATCCACCACTCCTTCAGTTGATTGTGTTGGTAGTCTTGATAGGAAATTTACCACCACATTTTCTTTTCCAAGTTGATCTACAATGGTAATGTCAAATTCTTGTAAGAGAATTAGCCATCTTACCAACCTACCCCCAACTACTGGCTTGTTCATCAAATACCTTATTTCCGTATGATTTGTATGGACAGACTTGATAGCCAATAATATTGTGTCTGAATTTAGTAATAGAATAAACAATAGCAAGCATCTCTTTTTCTGTTAGAATACAATTTAATTCTACCCCTTGAAGATTATTACTGATATAATAGATTGCATACTCCTTGTTTCCATCCTTTTGACCCAAGACTGCTCCAATGGTAAAATTTGAAGCATCTACATGAATGTGAAATGGGAGAGTCCAATTTGGCCCTCTCAATACTGGTGCTTGGGTTAGAGCTTCCTTTAATTATTCAAAGGAGTTTCAACACTCAGAGGTCCATTCAAACTCAATGTCCTTACTCAAAAAAACAAATTAAGGTGCAAAAATATTACTAAAATCTTTGATAAACCACCTGTAGTAGCTTGCATGACCAAGGAAGCTCCTTATATCTCTTTGTTTCTGAGGAACAAGTAAGGTAGATATTATCTCAATTTTGTGTGGATCAACTTGGATTCCTACATTGGATATAAAGTGTCCCAGTACTATTCCCTATTTCATCATTATGAAACACTTCTCATTGTTGAGTGATAGCTTGTGTTCCTTACACCATTTTAACACTTTTTATAGGTTACTGAGAGATTTCTCATAACTTTCACCATAAGTGGTGAAATCATCGATGTATATCTCCATGTAGTCATGTGCAAGATCAAGAAATATGCTAAGAACTGCTCTTTGAAAGGTAGATGGCGTATTACACAAACCAAAAGGTAAGAAAAAATATGCAAAGGTTCCCTAGGGGTAGGTGAATGTGGTCTTATCTTGATCTTCTGGTGCAATCTTGATCTGGTTATAACCATTGAAACCATCAAGAAATGAGAAATATTTCTTCCCTACCAAAGAATCAAGAACTTGGTCAATAAATGGCAGTGGAAAGTGATCCTTCCTTGTGGAAACATTTAGTTCTTTGTAATCAACACAAAATATCTATTTCCCACCCTTCTTGGGAACTATTAACAATGATGAAACCCATTCACTATCTAATATAGGGTATATAAAACCTACATGTAACAGCTTTTATAATTCATCTTTCACTATCTCTCTTAGAGCGGGATTCATGCATCTCTATGGCTATCTTATAAGTTTGTAGCCATAATTAATGTAAATCCTATGCATGCATAGATCAATATCTATGCCTTTCATATCATGGTAATCCCATGCATATATAGCTGATTATGCCTACAACACTGATTGCAGATAATTCTGTTATTCCTCTATCAAGGCATTGTTGATATTTAACTTTCTTCTTGACATAATTTCCAACTCCTTTGATGACTCTTGAGCCAAGGAGAGATCAAGGGTTGGTATGATTGATAAAAATCGTTGAGGAAGTAATGAATGAAATAGGTGTAATATCTCTTCTATAGAGTCGGTAGGTATAATAATTTGCAAGGGGTCTTGTAGGAATATGAGATAGTCCTATTGCTGCGGGGTCCTACCAAAATCATTTTGTATTATATGAGAAATAATCTCATATTCATCCTAGTCATCCAATAAGGGGCTACACTCTATAGTCATCAGTGTCTGTACATAATAGTTATCTTCATTCTCCTTACCCAAATTGGGCCAAATGGTGTGCTCAAGGTCTACATATGGTTGGAAAGGTGGATAAAGAACTAATTTCTTTGTAATTTTCCCATTGGATATGATCATTTTACCAGACCTACAACCTATAAATGCATCAACTGTTACCAACCAAGTCCTGCCTAGGATGAGTGGGTAACCCACAAGATTAACTTTGGGTTGCAGTACTATGAAGTTTGTAGGGTATTCCCAAGAATCCAATGTAATAACTAGGTCTTCAATAATTCCTTCGGGCTTAACCATGGACCTATTAGCTAACTACAAAACAGTTTGTGTGGGCTCGAGGTTGACCAATTGAAGCAACTACATTATTTCTTTTGTCATGACATTGATAGTTGCACCCAAGTCTATCAAAGTATTCTTAATGAGGGTCCCATTGATCTTAACATCAACAACTGGACTACCAAGATCGATATACTTAGGGACTGTAGTGTTCCACAACATAATATCTGCAAGATTCCCCAAGAAATGGAATGTCTGTGGATCTTTCCTTTTCCTGCCTAGTTTCTTAAGACAAAGATCCCTTACAATTTTAGTATAGATAGGGATGTCTTTGATAGCTTGGATAAGTGGGATTTTGATGTTCACATCTTTCAATTACCCTAAAATATCTATCTCGACCTGTGTGATTTTTTACATAGTTAGGTGTTCAAGAAAAGGTGGATTGGGATTTGAGGTAGTTTGGTGTACCTAATTTTTTTTAGGTTCCAAAGATGATTTATCAGAAGCCTCAACTATAGGTTCCTCATCTTCATTTCTATAATTTTGGGGGATGAAGGTCCAGCAAGTTGTTTTCCTGATCTGAGGTGGAAATCACTCACCTCTACCCCATAAGTGGGGTATTGCATAGCTTTGTTAGTATAAGCTTACTGAACAAGATTAGTGTTAGGGTTAGGTGTAGGTTGGGTAGGTATTTTTTTCTTGGATGGCTAGGATGCAAGATTTGATGGAGGCATTAGAGCTTCTTTTTGTTGTGGAGGAGGGAGCATGGGTTGCTGATAATTCATATGTTGTTATTACCATTGTTGGCCTTTCTACCATTGATTCTGATGGGTTGGCCATTGTGGATTATAATTGGAATCTTGAAAATTTTGTTGCGGCGAAGTATTTGTCTGTTGGTTCCAATTTGCTTGAGGTTTTTTCCATTAAGGATTCTACCACTCGTTTTGGTTTACTTGCAAGGGTTGAGAGTTCCAAGCAAAACAATTTTAGTTGCTAAAAGGAAAAGATGAATTAAAGATAAGGGGGTCTTGTGGCATACCTTATCTCTACTAGCATGGCATCCTTTGTGCTATATAAAAGAGTTTTCCATCATCTCCTTCAATGGGTTGAAAGTCTGGTTTCTCAACTTTATCTTGCTGGATACTGGCCACTCTTTTGCATTTACAACTTGGACAATATTCAGTGAGAATAACCTCAACTTACTCCTACTTATTATTGTGGAGAGTATCTAATTATGTCTCCAAATTATTGATTATATCCTCCTTCATGTGGGATTACAGATTTCTCAACTCTACGTTTGAAACCCTAGTAGATGATTTACTGGTGTAAGGGCACCCACATGACATTTTATGCCTCCAAGGGGTCAAAAGTTGATATTTTGTTTTTTTTTGAGTTTTTAAAATATAATAAGGTCTTCTAAGACCATTTCATGTGTGTTGGAGTCTAAGAAAGGTCATTAGGTGTATGGAAGTGTCTAGTTGCAAAAGTGTCAATGTTGCACAATGTTGTCAAATTGCACATTGGTGGAATATGAACAGTTGTAATTTGAAAATTTGGTTGAGAACCATTGGAAAATGGTTGTAAATGTTTAAAAAGTCCTTTTATGGTTGACACAAAGGTTAGGATGATGAAAGGATGAGGAAATATTGTGTATTTGAAGTTTTGATAAATGAAACCCTTGTTTTCTGTGCATTTTTCCTGTAACAGTCTTATTATTTCAAGTGGTACAGATCTGTATGACCTATGTACAACTTTCACATGGTATGGTTGGAAATATAATTTAGTTATATTTCATTTGGTTTTGGTTTGGTTAAATTTCATTAAGTTTAGAGAAAGTTATAACATTTTTTGTAACAACAGGCTTGAATCTGCCCTAGGATTTCCAACGAACAAGAAAATTCCATATATTTTCTTCCCTCCATAAAAAATCTAAAAAAATTGGTGAAAGGTTTTATTTTGAGGGTATATAAAAACCCTATTTTTACATTTTGATGGAGTTACTAATGAAACTTTTCTTGCATTTATGTGTAGACAGTCCAAAAAAATCCTCTTAGAAGTAGGATAGTCAATTTTTGAGGTCCTCTGTACAAAGCAACCCTACCTTATTTTTGGATATATTTAAGAATGGCCAAATGGGTATCCTAAATGGGTATCATTTTCTATAGATCAGGTCTAGGTCAATAGATATGTCCAAAAAGCCTTTTTTGAAAGGCTATAAGCAAGAATGAGGGCTTGTGAAGGAAAACCTACTTTTTGATGAACAAAGGCACTTGTTTAAGGTTGTTTTTAGTTTGATTACCACTATACATAAAATTTCTACTAGAGCCCAAATATTTGGGCAAGATAAGTTTTGGGAATTGTGTATTGTCTTTTTACAGGTTGAAGGAAGAGCTTGGATACCGAAAGACTAGGCCAAGGGAAAAGAAATGGGCCTAGGGTGAGGTATCACAAAGATAAGAAGAATTGAGAAGAAGCAAGGTGAAAGATATTTTATTGAGAAAGAAGAATGGAAATATTGAGAAGATTCATCCGTGGAGACTTGTAGAGTAAGGAGTTATGAAGCAAGAAGCAACAAGAGAAAATAAAACATAGAAGTGAGATGAAGAAGAAAAATGAGAAGGAAGAACAGATAAATGTTCAACGAGAGATAATAGAGTTGAGGCATGCCTTGAAAGAAATGAAAAAAATAATGGATCTTGAGATGCAGCAATTGCTTGAGAGAGCGAACCAGGAAAATGGTTGACATTTACCAATAAGAAAGAGGATAAAGTGGCCTATGAGGAAGATCATTCAAAAGAAAAGAAGGCAAGAGAGGACAACAGAATCGAACCTCAGAGAGTCTTTGTTGATGATGGGAGAGCCTAAGCCATTTGATGAAGAGGGAAAATGTGAAGAAAATGGGTCCCTTGAGACTCAAAATTTTATTTCTAACAATACTTGTGAGTATGTGTTTATAGGTGCATCAAATGAAAATGAGGATGGAAAAGGGTATAAAGAAAAAGGAGAAGTGCATACAGTGTATGAAGATGGTTATACAAATGTAGCACACTATGGGGAGGAAGATGTTGCCAAAACAACCAAGGTAATGGTTGTATTTTCTAATTTTATGGATGATGAATATGCTGACATATTGTATTCCAATGATGAAGATGAAGACATAGATAGTGGTACTGAGGCATATGAACGAGAACAAGAATTTTGGAACTTCGAAGTTGAGAAGATGCTTAGTAAGGGATAATGCAAGAAGAAGAAGAAAGATCAAGGGAAAGTTAGGATGACAAAACATAAATTGAAGGAAAAGTTGTAGAAGAATTGGAAGACTAAGAAGAGAGGGAAGAAGTGCACTTAAGTGGACTTGAGTTCTTTTTCCTCTGGGCAGTGTGGTGCAAGGTCACCCATAGGACATTTTATGCCTCCAAGGGGTCAAAAGTTGATATTTTGTTTTTTTTGAGTTTTTTACATGTAATAAGGTCTTATAAGACCATTTCATGTGTGTTGGAGTCTAAGCCAGGTCATTAGGTGAATGGAAGTATCTAGTTGCAAAAAATGTCAATGTTGCACAATGTTGTCAAATTGCACATTGGTGGAATATGAAGAGTTATAATTTGAAAATTTGGTTGAGAACCATTGGGAAATGGTTGTAAATGTTTAAAAATGCCTTGTATGGTTTACACAAAGGTTAGGATGATGAAAGGATGAGGAAAAATTGTGTATTTGAAGTTTTGATAAATGAAACCCTTGTTTTCTATGCATTTTTCCTGTAATAGTCCTATTATTTCATGTGGTACAGATCTGTATGACCTATGTATGACTTAAAAATGATATGGTTGGAAGGATAATTTAGTTATCTTTCATTTGGTTTTTGTTTGGTTAAATTTCATTAAGTTTAGAGAAAGTTATAGCATTTTGTGTACCACCAGGTTTGAATCTGCTCTAGGGTTTCCAACGAACAAGCAAATTCTATATATTTTCTTCCCTCTATAAAAAATCTATAAAAGTTGGTGAAAGGTTATATTTTGAGGGTATCTAAAAACCCTTTAGAGGATATTTCATATTTTTTCATTTTTATGGAGTTACTAATGAAAGTTTTCTTGCATTTGTGTGTAGATAGTCCAAAAAACCCTCTTAGAAGTAAGACAATAAATTTTTGAGGCCCTTCATACCAAAAAACCCTACCTTATTTTTGGATATGTGTAAGAATGGCCAAATGGGTATCCTAAATGGGTCTCCTTTTCTATAGATCAAGTCTGGGTCAAAAGATATGTCTAAAAGGCCTTTTTGAAAGGCTACAAGCAAGAATGAGGGCTTGTGAAGGAAAACCTACTTTTTGATGAACAAAGGCACTTGTTTAAGGTTGTTTTGAGTTTGATTACTCCCACTCTAAATTATTTACCAAGAAATGATGTTCTATTTTCTCTTGGCCTTTTTGTGAAGGTCTTGGAATAGTTTCTGCAAATTTTGCAAATTTCTTCAAATGCCATTTGAGAGATGTCCCCTCCCCCAATAAGATTGAGGGCATCCATGGAGTCTTCGTTAACCCCTCTCAAAAAGGATAACTTGAGATAATATTCTGACAACTTATTCGGGAGGTTTTTCTTTAAAGCAAACTGAAATCTTTTAACATAATCTTCTAAAGGCTCATCATCCTTTTGTGTCATTCGAAATACATCATCCTTCCTTCTATCAGGCCCTCTGTAGTAGTCTTGATACTTCTCCAAAAATAGTGTCTTCATGGTGTCCCAGTTAGGAACTATTATATAAGAGGGATTCGCTGCACAAGGGTCTCTTTATTCTCAAGAGATCACCAAGGAACAAACTACCCTTATACACCTCAACTTGAACAAATCGATAAACTGTAAAGGAAGACAAAAGTTATCTCAGATCCCGAGAGAGCAAGACTTCAAGATTTTTACCTCTGGTTGGAGAGCTCTCAACCAAAGGACATTAGTGCAGTTTCAGGATGCCAGCATGACACACTGTCATCTAAAAGATGAGCTAGCATCCTAAGCAACAAGAGGCTCAAGAGCTCAAATGGGTAAAACTGAATCTCACTTCTAAGCTTAGGTCAAAGGCATGTGAGGCCAGGTTATCAAACAAAAAGATAGAATCTAAGGGAAAATACAAAGGAACTTGAAACAAGATTACCTTCCATCGTGCATTTGAATATTCACTCCAAGCTTCACTTCACAACCTGCACACAAAAGATCAAGGGGAAAAGGTTGGGGCTGTATAGGGGTCTGCCTCAGTCAGACCTCCGTTTTGGTGTTCCCACCTCCATGGACAACCAGGTTTGGAAAAGAGAGTAAATGAAGTAAACAAAGTGCGTGGTGAAAGAAAAACCCACTTCAGAGTAGAGCCCACACCACAAAGTAGTAAATGGACAAGTAAGAAAGAGTGATAGGGAGAGAGAGCATTACCCACGGGTGAAGACCCTCTTCCAAAGCACACAGGTGCACCACTATGTGCTTGCTTGAAAGCTATAGCTGCTCAGAGAGCTATATCTATTGGAGGGACCTTTGTCTGGCATGGCTTTGCCTATAGAATTGCTATGATTCAAGGAGAGAGCTTACCCAAGACTAGAGAAAATAGAGTAGTGCTTCAACTGATGACTTCCCACTCCAAAATGAGAGCCAAAAGAGGGTTTTCATGCATGCAAGGATGACACAAAGATGTTTCATCTGAGACCTAACTTCCAAGACAATTGCTGCAAGGGTCAGGGTTCGTGATTCACTGTTTCAAACTCAAAAAACCGCTAGGACGCTAGCGCACTGTGTAGACGTCCTCGCACCGTACAGGCGTGCAAAGCCTAGATTTTTGGGAAACGCTTTTTCAGGGTTCTATCGTTTTGCCATGTGTCCCCATGGAGTTAGAATTGTGAAATTATGACTTGGGATTTTGTCATTAATGTTTTTAAAGTGTCATAAATGCAAGGCAAGATGCGAAAATGTGGAATTTCCCTTAGGTGCAATTCTGTGATATTACATTTTTCTCCCACTTTAGTGGGCTCAATTTTAGAACAAATCAACCTCACTAAAGTAGAGAAGAAAAAATTCACCCGAATTATGAATTGTACGAAATTGCATGCCAAGAGAAAGGGACTGTAGAGGTCACCGAGGTTGAGCTAACCAGTACTGAGGATGCCCCCAACTTCTAAGCTCGATGAACATCAACAACATGGTCATGAAAAATCCTTCAAAATCCTGCAAAACTAAAAAAATTGAGTCAGCTTCAAAAAATCGGAAGAAACTACCACATAGAGAAGAATGATCAAGAAAAGTCGTTGATTCAGAGGAAGAAATATGATCAAGAGGTGACTATATGCCCCCTCCTGAGTTTTTCCCTAGCATGGTGGGGTAAAGTCAAAAGAAACCAAAGAGCCACAAACTCTAGGAAAAGTGGGCCCCGAGGGGCCTATATATACCTAGGTGGGCCCCTAGAAGGATCATTTTCACTATTCATTGTGAGTAAATTTGTTGAATTTTATAAGAGAAAAGTTAGCAAAATGTCAAGCATGAGAGAGTATGAGGTGTCAAGACTGGAGTAGCTGCGCGAGGACATTTCCAAGGGCCACGAGGTGGACTAGGTAGGCCTCTAAGCCTCATTTTTCATGTAAATTGGTTATTTTTTTGCATGTTTTTACTAGTTGTTTGTGACACACGCTGGGGTTTTGATCTCACGTTGGCATCCTCAGGGTCCATGGTGGTCCGGGACACATATGTCTTTGCGACACACATATGTCTTTCAAGATTTTTTTCTTTGTTTTGATGATGATCATGAATGTTTCTGACATAATTTTTTACTTTTTATAGGAGTAGTCAGAGATCTAGGAGCATCCAAGAGGGCTAGCATTTCGACTCATCTGCAAATAGAGGGACCACCTTTCTCAGGATGAGATCACACATCTAGAGTGGGTCGATCTTTGGCACGTGCTCACCATGCCAAATATGTGATACCATGAGAGGATGCTCACCATGCTAATGGAGTGGTGGGATGCACTACATCATCTTTCTAGCTACCCTATGGGGAGATGCCGATTACACTTGAGCACATCTATCAGATCCTCGAGCTACCCATCCGTAGGAGGCAGGTGGCCATAGATGACACCCAGTCAACATGGGAGAGGAGTGAGGGCGTCCTCTACTAGATAGGGAGGAAAGATGATGGTGATGACACAGGTCACATCTACACGCACTGGTATGACTAGGCGAGGACCACTGGGCCACTTCTACGTCGAGTGATGGTGGTCATAGTTGCCTTTCGCATCATAATAGATGGAAACATAGTCAAATACTATGAATTATGTATTTTTCCCTTTCTATCTTAATTCAAGTTGCTAGGAACTTTTAAAAATGAAATTCTAATGATTGGCATATGACTTCATTAATTTATGGCTTGCATAAATAGTGCTGGAATGTTTTCTTATCGGGTTCTACTTCAACAATCCAAAATAAATACTAAATCACTGTAACTTGTTTAAAAGAATTTAACTCTGACTTGCAGACACCAATCAACCAAATCACACAGAGTGAGATTTTCACTTTGATAAATCAAACATATGCTTGATACATTGATTTAAATGATTTAAGACTTCAAGTTGGAGACAACCCACATAAGAAATATGAATTATTATATGACAACAATTGAAAATAGAAAAAGTTTCACCAATTCAAAATGATCTATGCATTGATCTGCTTCAAAAAAGGCTCTATCATTGTTTTCATTCTAGTCCCTTTTCAGAAAAAATCTAACTCCTACAGTTTAATTCCTCCCTCCCCTTCTATCTCTTTTGGATTTTTCAAATCATTTATACACAAAATTTGAAGAGTCACAACCCTTCACTGTTCTGGTAAAACCATTTGAAATTCTACAATAGAGATTTAAAATATTTAATTATGTTGCCTCTCAGAAAATTAAATATTTTTACAATAGTCGAGCTTTGATTTTAATCTAATACTTTACTCGCCTTTAATATTTCACTTTCGTAGCCTTTTATTATTCCTGCCATTCAATGATGGTCAAATTTTGACCGGGCCCACCTACCATCTCCTACTATCACCCCTTACCACCACCACCGCAGTCTCCTCCTTACCCTCCCACGGTACTGTGGTGGCCATTCTACAAACTGCTAGCTATTCTGCCCATTGTTAACTCACCACCTATCCTCATCCACCGTGCTACCGCGGTCACTGGCTTGACTGCTAGCAGTACCGTGGTAGCCGCTTCGCTGTTTACCTCCCGTTCACTGCCTTACCGCGGTTACCAACTTTGACGGCTGCGGTACTATGGTATCTCCTTGCCAACCACTCCTTGATTACTTTCTCTAACTGCTTGCCATTGCCTTCACCGGTTGCTAACAGTTTACCACACTACTACGGTCAATGAATTGACTGTGTGCGATAACACGGTGAACCCCCAAACTGTTCGCCTTTGTTCGTATGTTGACTATCCACCACACTACCGTGGTGTATGTGCTAACCACCTGCAGTGCAATGGTAGAATTTACCTTGACTATTGTCCAACCATCACTGCTATACCATGAGCAACTTTGCAAAAGGTCACGGTAAAGTGGTAAAGGGTGTTGGCGTATGAAACATGATTAAGGTGGAAATTTTTATAAAGAAAAGGCTACTTTCACTTTATGAAAGGTGGTGAAATCAAATCTTTCATGACAAAGGTAGGAAAATGGACAAAATATTTTAGAGTTTTAATGGAGAGTATGAGGTTAAAATTAGAAAAAACCCTTAGGATTTTAGTGGATTTTTATGGAAATTTGTGAGAAAAACTTAGGGTTTTAGATGGAAAGTTTTAGTTCTAACATAATCATCTAGCTCCAGTCTTTAGCGAGGGAACCCCAAGAGGGGACCTTGGCCCATAGGAGGACTTGCCCCACCCACCCCTGTAGGACAGGAGGAGAGGCCACCAGCACGACAACACAAAGGAGGAGCAGGAACATGAGGAGGAGGTGGTGCTGACGAGGCCGAGGCGACGGAGGAGGTCAAATCCCCTCGTAGCTACCCCCATCTCATCAATGCCACCTGTCTCCACTACCCCAACAACAACAACTCTTGCATCACCGAGGTTGGCTGCGGAGGCTGACGACAAAGGACCCAACACCGATCCACACCCTGATCCCACATGGCAGCCATAGGATCTAGGTATACATAGTCAATTATTTACATTTTCATGCTTTTGATCTTTTTATATTTATGATATATGTATATATGCCATGTGATATTGATTTTTTTTTCTCTCTGTGGTTGTAGAGGATGGACAGGGATGGAATGAGATCATAGCTTAGTGTATTTTAGAGGTGGCCCCTACCATGTCGACCCAGGGGACAGTTCATGAGGCCTACTGACTGGTATCAAGAAGGAGGCCACTTCTATATTTGAATAGAATTTCCAATGAATATTTGTCCAAATTTCAACAAACTATTGTTGAATTTTTGATGAAACATTGTTTTCAGTTTTGTCGATGGTATTTCGTCGGTTTAACGACCAACGTTTGTTCGTTGAAATGACCCATCATTGTCGGTCAATAGTAAAATTTTTTTTAATGGTTTTTGTCACAATTTTGATGAACCTTCGATGATCTATTGATGCCAAATCAACAAAATTTCATTGGTTTTCCATCAGAAACCATAAAAAAAAAAACTTTCATTGAAAAACCAACGAATATCAGTTGACTATGCGAAATTTTTTTCGTCGAAGGTATAGCAACCTCGTTGGAAGTTTGTCTTTCTTCGTCGGGCCATTTTGTCAAAAGTTCGACAAAAATTTGAAGGTTTTAAAATAAATAAATTATTTATTTGCTACCGTAGTGAAAAGTTAGCAATTGCATTTGTTGTGCATAGGACAATATACTTGTAAAATGATATAGTCTAGTTGCATGACCCCCCTTGTGCTATTGTATAAACACATTGAGAGAATTTGCTACACAATGAAGCTCCCCCTATCTGTCATGCAAAAATAGCATCTATTTTGCAACAAGTGTACTTTTTGAGATCATGTACTTTAATCTGAGATCAAATGTCACTGCTCTTAGCAATATAAACTGATAAGATCTAATACTATAATAGACCATTGATCGACCACTCCTACTGTCTTGTTTGAGATACACAAACCATTGATGTTTGAATGACCAATAATGAAAAATATTGCAAATAATAAAATGAGATCATACTCCCCCTTGGACATATCTTATATGCCATATACTTGACTAGTTTATAACATCAATACAAATTCTCCAATTATGAGATTACTTGATATACTAATCTTGCATATTGAACCAATGAATGTTGGTATCACAACCATAACTATCTACTACCATAATTTGAAGCACACTACTCCAACTAATTTAGACTAAGATCATCATAATAAGAAAAACATAAACACTTTCCAATCCCCTATCTATTATAGTCATTGCACACTGATTGTCATGATCATTGCTCTGTTACAAACCTTTTCTATCTTATGACTACAACTCTGTCATTGATACTTATTACTGATGCAAACAACTAATGTTCATAACATCAGTACCTTTCCCACACTATAATTACTATCACACTATTATGGATAGATACCTGATGTCTACTGATGTTCGAAGTACTACTACAACATTGTCACTATCTTGTCTGAATGAGCATATGAGCATATAAAACAAGAAAACCATGGATGAAATAACACCATTCAAAACTATCACTTCTTGCACTGTAAAAATAATTAATTTTTTTAAATGTAGAAGGAAAGGTTGAAAGAAATTTGGTGTACTCTCCCATGGTTCATGAGTTTTAGGTACCATGTAGTGAGGTTGAATCCACCCAACTTTCTCTAATATAAAAAAAACCATAGAAGGCAATGACTTTACCAATCCAATCCTAATATGAAATGTAATGCCCGTCCCTTGGTAATTAAAACCTAAAGGTCTATGAGTTAGCTTATGCTTGGTGAGCCAATCAAGCATTCAACCTTGCATTTTATTGCTATTCATTTCATATGTATATTTCTAAGTATTTGGTATTTGCAAAGTAGTAAAGTGAATTGATTTCTTTTTAGTTAGTATAGAAAAAAACATGAAAATTTCATTAGTATTATGGTAGGATATGATGAATTAATAGACACTAAATAATATAAGCATCTAGTAAATCCAAACCATATGTTCCATGTATAACTATATAATAGTATTAGTACAAATAATTTTGCTAATAGCAACAATCCCCAAAAGAAATAAGGAGTAGATGAAAACTAATGCTAGAATCAAGATTGGAAACCAATATCATGTTTGTAAATAAAGCTTGAATTAGAGGATGATTATGTTGCATCACTTCCTAGCATCATGATAAAACTTTTATAAAATTTATATAGGCCATGTGAGGTATGTTGAACAATGCTAAGTAGGATGCTTACCTATGAACATATCTCAACATCTAACACACCATTTCCCTAGGTAGTAGGTGAGGATGACAAGACAGTTCTAAACATAGTATACAAATTGATCTAGATATTTGGTATGAACCTAAGTGGCTCTGGGTTATCTAGTAGCAACAATTAGAAATAGACATCATCTCATAAAACTATCTCTATCTTTATATGGATTTTCAAGGCATACTTGTAAACTTGAAACTTAACATCATGATAAGAGAAATATTCAAAAATAGTCAATGTTTAATGAAGGTTTTATAGAAGAAAATGTATAATTAAGGTTTTAAGAGAGAGTCATAGAATTTCATTGAGTGACTATGAAGAATTTTCTAAGGGAAATTATTATGAAAGATTGACCTTGGATAGAGTTTTGATAGGCAATCAAGAGAAGGAAATCCATGACTGTCTAAGACAACCCTTTAGAAAATAATAGGAAGTGCAAGAAGACTTACACATGAAAATCCTTATAATCATATGTGTGATCAAAACCTTAGATATGGGTTGAGTTCATAAGACATAAGAGGACAGTCATATTGAACAATTAAAAATACAAAGGACTCCATAAAAGATTGATAGAGAGACCTAATGGCAAACCAAGGAATGGTGTCCAATCCACATGAAAAATTCTAAGGATCCTTATAAGTGGAAAAAGAAAGGATAGACACTTAGAAAGAGAACAATCCTTACCAAATAAAGGATGGTCACAATAATAAAAAGGTAGTCAATAGCTCATAATTACAAGAGGACATCTAATTGTTCATCCACATGGGAAACACACTACAGACCTACCAAGGATTCGGTGCTTCCAAATAAGTGACAATCATCATAATGAAGTTGACAATGGACAAGGTTATTCTTGATAGTCCCACTAAGTTGTAGTGCTTCATTCTTGTTAGCAATGCTTTATACAATATGGTCATATTTCCACCATGAACTTGGTAGGTCATTAATTAAGTTAAAAGGGGACAACCATGTTAAGATGTTTAAAGTAAGAGTATATCTATCCTTATGCATGGTAGAACTTAAGACAATTAAGACAAAAGGATGTGATAGTAGTAGATGATACCCCCCAAGGCACTAGATATTTTCAAGGATGGATTAAAAGATCATCAAGGTGACATTCAAGTTTTGCTAATGCACAGACCATGAAAAAGAGAAGTTTAGAGATGAATGGCATTAAAAAAAGGATATGACAATTCTTATACTTCTAAGATGGCAGACGTTAAATAAGGGTTAAGAAAAAGGATAGACCAAACAAGACCATTTTTTCATGGACTATGATGAAGCTTAAAAGGGAAACCAAAGGTCAAATAAGTAAGGGTGATGCAATAAATAATGGACAAAGGTTGCAAATAAAGTGAGCTAGAAGGAGATAATAGCATGCTTGAGATGAACCCTATAAAGAAGAGATGATGCAAAGGGTAGTTTATGAAGTCGAAAACCTTGGTAAAAATGGCAATTGAGACAAAAAATTCATGAAAGATAAAGATTCATATGAACAAATGAAAGAGTGAAGGACATAAAAATTTGATGAGCCATAATGATAATAAGGTAGCAATGAATAGAGTGCAACGTGACAATGACAAGCATTGCGATCATGAACAATATAGTAGTTCAAAACCCTAGTTAAAACCCTTATTTCATCATGAGAGGACAACCATGGGCATATGGATCTCTTAGAAACCCTATAAAAAATTTAAATATGGTGATTAGATACAAAAGGATAATAAGTTATTTTCTATTGAAAAGTCTTTCAAGAACAAGGTTTTGGTGAGCAAAGGGTAGCAATATATAAAGGATAGTCATAGCCTTATGACTATCATAAGGCAGTTATCAAACTTCTTATACCTTTGTATCATTATGAAAACTATTAGTATTCATTACATACCAATATTCATTGCAGATAATAACTAACAAATTCAAAAAATTTAGGCTTCAACCTCGAGGAAGGTTTGGATCAAATAGTCATTGCAGCCATAATATATAGACAAATCTGCAACAAGCCACTCAGTATAGTCCTTCCGACTAGACCCTTTTTGCCTTAAAGCTTTTAAATTGGATAGAATTCTAACAACTGATCGAAAAAGGATTGATATGTATCAATAATGAACACTATCAAACATAGTCCAAATAGATGAAACAAGTGATGCCTTGTAATCTTGAAAACAATGTAGCAACAATCAAAATTAAAACATTACCCTCTTTTATTCTCCTCTTAAGATTTGGGAGGTCAGGTGGGTGCTTCCCCTCTTCTTCAAGCTCTTGAAAAACTAGTACAAAAAATATGAACATAACTTGAACATATTAAAAAAATATATCCCACATTGACATTGTATGCCACATTAATCCAACCATATGATAAAAGATAAGCGACCTAGCCTCTTGAATGAATGTAAGTAGAGAAATTTTTGCATACCTGCAGATGGTTAAGTGGAAGCTTTCCATCAACAACAAGATCCAAATATCCGTGTATCTATCTCAATCGAGCCT
The DNA here is from genome assembly GCA_007115665.2 of Sequoiadendron giganteum. Lineage (NCBI taxonomy): Eukaryota > Viridiplantae > Streptophyta > Pinopsida > Cupressales > Cupressaceae > Sequoiadendron > Sequoiadendron giganteum. The sequence goes on along the minus strand of CM021110.1, from coordinate 119,907,806 downwards.
CTAAACCCTTCAGAGCTTCCAATTTTTCCACTAACTTGTTATGCACAAAAGTTAAATTTTAGAGTTATGTCACCACTAAAAACAAAAGAAACAAAGCTTTGAAACCAAATCCACACACAACACAATGTGGTATTCATACAAATCCATACAAACAAACTAAAATCAGAACATTGGAATGGAAACAACTTCAAATTATGATGCAAAGCAAGGATTCACTTTACTCAACTGGAGGCACATTTCACAATAATGGGTTTTTCATCTAAAACATTTGTACGAGGTTCAAATAGTAAAGAGATTGATGAAAGATAGAGGAATTAAAAATATACTTGGATGTAGTTGGATTGAAGGCCATAAACTAGTACATGTTTTTTGTGTAGGAGACATATCACATCCACAAACATGGTAGAGCTATGCAAAGTAGGAGAAATTGGCTTGAAAAATGAAGGCATCAGGGTATAAAGAATCATTTTTCTGCCACCATAGTGAAAATTTAGCACCTTATTTCATCTTTGCATATTGGTTTGATGCTTCAAACGATGCATTTCTTATATTAAAAAGTGCATTACCTTATTGAGCTTCTCTTTGTTTCGAGAATAGTTTAATATTCTCTACTTAACAGGGCCAACCACATGAAGGTGGAAGCTCATTTGGCCCCTCCCTCCCCTCACATCACTCTCAATTCCCCATACTCGATCATAAAAAATTAAGCATTCATTCATCCATTAATAACATATAACATTCATTCATTCATCCTACATTAATAACATATAACATTCATTCATTAACATATTCACATTCATTCGTTCGTCCATTAATAACATATAACATTAATTCATTAACATATAACATTCATTCATTAACATATTCACATCATTCATTAATAAATAACATTCATTCTTTCAGTTTTTACATATTATCAAAAATATGGTTGTCATAATATGATTACAATCACTTTTTTTTGTTTCTTTTTTGAAGCTAAAAAAAGCTGAAGTGTAGTATCGTTTTCTAAATCATCTGTCCCTTCAGTTGTTCTACCCTCTACTCATGATCTTAATGTATGCCTAGTCATGAACTCACGATGTGGACGCCATTGCATGGGGGGGTCTGCTGCAATAGCAAAGAAATGTTAAATTGATATGTTTTATTATTATTGTTACAAGTATTTAATTAATAAAAAAACATTAGAGTGGTGCACTTTACTTGATGGGGCCACATCATGTTCCTAATATTGTCTTATAGCCTCATGCTCAACCTGTTGAACACCCTCTAAATCCTAATTTGAAGTTGAAACACGAAAGGTTACATTAATTAATACACCAATTACAATTAAATATGTTTAAAAGAACATTAGAGTGGCCCTCTTTACCTGATGGGGCTACATCATGTTCTTGATCTTGTCTAGCCTGATCATGGTCAACATGTTGATCACACTCTACATGCTCTAAAGTTTAAACATGAAAGGTTACATTAATTAATACACCAATTGCAATTAAAGATGTTTAATTGTATTAATATATACTGCGTTTTGTATAGCACATGAATACATCCAGTACTAGGATACACACCATGAAGTTCATCTGTAGGTTGTGCTCCACCCTCACCAGGCTACATTCCAATGTCATGTGGCATAGTATTATCATTGCTTGCTTGTTTAAAATAAATAGACACATAATTATTTTATGGTGGAAATTAATATTGAATAGATTGTACAAGTATTCAATTTTAAATAAACTTCATCGAGTCTATTTACCTGCATGTTGAATGTAGTGGAAGCTTGTGTTTTCCTAGTCAAGAGTCTTAGGCATTCAACCAAGGCTCCATAGCCTTGCTGGAAGGAAATCTACATGTCCTCTTATGTGGAAACTCTATTGAATTTAGAGCCCTATAGTTTTGCATAAGATCATGAATTTTTCTTCTATGGTGTGATAAAACCAAAATTCTTTGCAATTTATTATTTGGATGCAATATTTCATTTATTGATACAATTCATGCGGTGCTGGCCTCCTATAATGATCTCAATAACCTAGCTCTTACTGCCATGATTCAGAGAATGGACATATGACTTGAATAGCCATCTTAATCACCATGAAGGTACATTTAAATTGTCAACTCAGGGACGTGAACTTGAAATGGGTCAGCACAGTATGTGCACTAGGAATTCCAGAGTGGTCATCTTCATTCTATATCTAAGGGAGACTTAAAAGTGAAAGTAAATTGCATAAAAGGAAACAAAGTAAGTGCTGAACATTACTCAAGAAAATCTAAACTGATTAAGCATAACAAGAAGGAAAGACTAAGCATTCAACCAAAAACTACTCTGCCAGCCTTGGCTGTAGGAATAGTCACATAATAGGGTTCCAGTGGCTACAGGAATAGTCAATGCCAAGATTTTAACTAAGTACTCAAATAGAGACTAACACTAATCTATCTAAACTAAAACATGGATTACTCACCAAGTGGCCCCCCTTGGATGAGTATCCTCTAAACTACTATAAAGCTTGGATACTCAACTCAGAATCTCATGTTATTTATCAGAAAATGCAATTATAGAAATATGGTTGGCAATCAGCTTGTACAATAATATGGCAATCAACTCAGAATTCACTCTCCTTTAGAAAGGAGGATCGAGCCTTATTTATCAACTAAATAGGGCCATCAACTCCCACTAACTGAGAGGATGCCATTTAGGGAAAGTGACAAAGAGAGAGGAAGCGATGGTTACACATGTAGGGGAATCGATTGGACATGCAAGCCCAAACATGGACTCAACCACTGCAGTAATGCCCACGATACTCAATGTCATTAAAGATTGGTGTAGAGTGGTTACATGTGGCTGACGCAAAATCTTCTACTGGTGTCATAAGTTTGACCTTCACGTGTCTCCTCAACTTGACCGGATGGTGGCTACATTTCTCAACTTAGCATATCAATCATGTCTATAGAATAATGTCAGTACACATAATAATCACATAATCATAATCATCTTAAGAATATTCATCAATCACATGCAAGATAAAGATAGATGGTCCACATAAAGGGGTATATATATCATTAAAACTGACATAAGTGAAATTAGCCCAAATTTCATATATCTAAGAGAACTATATGAAAATTTCAGCATATAATATCAAAGTCTTATGGTAATCCAAGAAATAGCAAGAGATTCTATCCCTCTAGCTAGGCTAAATTCTAGCCTCATCACTCCCCCAACCTAATGTTTTGTTGGTCCTCCAGTAGGGTAAGAGTTATGCTTCTGCTTTGTTAAGGCCCTAAAGTTTGCTACTGATAGCTGTCCAATGTCGGTGTCTATAGTAGGTGAACTGGGATTCCAATAAAACCCGCCTAGCTTATCAAGCCTTCTCCATCTCTGTTGCTCTTCTATAGTGTCATATATGTAGAATCTAAAGTTAGGCACATGCCATAGGAGGATGGGCATATGGAAATTTAGGGGAAGCCATTCACACCTTTTGGTTCTTCCAAGCTTGATATATTTGTCAATTCTTTTTAGTGCAACAACATAATTATGAATAGAGTGGGGCTTAGCCTGCTTTAGCTCATCGATCAACAAGTTCCAATGCTAGGATAGATAGCCCCTCATAGAATCCTCGTTTTCAACAACTTTCACTTCATATTCATTGTACACAACCTCAATCTAGGGCATAATTCAGTCACCATAGCTTAGCCTAAAGAACAACCTATTCTAATCTGTCTAAATTTCTTTGGGGCTCTTAGATTCAGCCTTGATGGCTAGGGGAATACTGGATTCTTTCTTCTTGTGAGTATTGTATTGCTGAACCCAACTAATCTCATTCTGTACCCAAGACATAAATTCTCTCAGCTGTATGTCTCCAACATAAGGTAGTGGGTTCCAATCTTTATCTTCTGGGACAACAAAATTGTGTAAATAAAATTCGCACAATTTTTTTTTCACTTTAGGGGAAGCAATTCGATAGGCATTGAAAAATTCAGTAGGGGTTTCAATGGAGGGGTTTAGGCCTAAGATTATTCTTGAAATTCTGAAGGAAAGGTATTTCTCCTTTAAGTGCAAAGAATAAACCCTTGGAGGGGTCCTGTTGATTCATCTAGTTAACCAGACATGTTACTCTTCAAGGAATTCTTAAAACCAAACTGTAGAACAAACCAACTCGTAATCAATACAAATTTGAACATTCATTCATAGTGCAAAATTACACAATAGATCACAAATCATAATTTGAACAAAAGAAAAAGATGAAACTTCGTTCCTTGAAGGATTCCAGATCGAATAGTAAACTAAAAAAAATATCATTCCAAAGCATAACTTAAAGCAGATTTAAATTTGGCTGCTCCTACTGTTGAAAAACAGATAAGCAACATTTACAAATCTGGAAAATTCACTAGTTTACAGAAACCTATGTCTTCAAATTACCCCAGCTAAACTAAGAATTCCAGAAAAATCCATTAACTATCCTACTATTAACTCTAATCAGCTAAGTTGTAAAAACTTCTAAGTAATTATTTAAGTCTAACTATTTTTCCTAAAAAGTCTAACCCTTTACAAATGAGAAGATTTGACAATTAATAGCTCAAAATTCCATAATCCCCTCTACTAAAACATCAAAAAGCTATAACTTTTGTGTGTAGCCAATTAAATCAGAAAGATAACTTTCTATTTCAGCTTCTATTAATCTTTAGTTGATTTCAGTTTGCAATCCCATCCTCCAATGTAGCTATTTGTTTCAACTTTTGATTGACTTTTGTTGACTTTCGGTTACATTTGTAGCTTCCAATTTAATCTTTGAGTTACTCTTTTGCACAACATAAATCAACACCTTTTAGACATAACTTCACGTGGGCCCACCATACCTTCAACTTTATTTCAGTTAATTCTATTTTTAGAAAATCTTCCATTTTCCTATGCAGTTATGTTTTGCAAATCACCTTGATCATGATTCATTATCTTCGAGTACCATTTTTCTTCCTCAAACGTGGAAACTACCTGCACATTACCAAAAGAGTGTGATTAATCAATAAAATCAATAATTTTCAAATACAACAATTAATTCAGATAATTAATTAATCCATTAAAATTCTCAAAATCAATCACTTTTATTGATATGGATGAATGAATTAGTCATGTTTTATTCCAAAGATCCATTCTGAAGTTCTCCATGTAATCAAAATATTACACGAGATATTATTTCATGGCTCCATATTTAATTTGGGGAATTCTGTAAAACAGTTTACATGCTTTGCATGCTTGCCTTCTCTCCTCATTCACATTTTGTACACATGTCTACCAAGACAACTGCAACTACCAATATCTCACCAAACTCCTCTATCCTTTGCACGCTAGCATGGAAGAAATTTTGGATCGGCCTCTACACTAGTCGATGACACCCATTTGAAAGTTTGTAAATCCTTTTCAACAAATTTGGTCATGAGATGAAAGCTCTTAGAGGCACTGGTTTTAGATCACAAGCCTCTATTTATGCTTCCCCATTGTGTACCAGAGAACAAGAGTGAAGTCTCTTTCATATTTTTACATATGTGTGGGATCGAGATTGGGACTACACCTTGATCATGAGCATTTATTTATCATGCTTGCGGGATCAGAACCATACATGCGCCTGTTCGGAGTTGGGTTCGGAACTGGATGAGTGTGGAGCCATCAAATTTTGAGCACCTTTTAATGCATTTGCGGGAAGTCAAAGCGGAGCGGGAGCAGATTCAATTTTGAACTAGGAACTTGTGGGGGTGGAACCATTTTAGAACCAGAACATTTATTTTGTTTAGCTTAGGTTCTTATATTGTTTCAGTTTTGAAAATAAATTTTTATTAAGGCGGGGTCAAAGCGAGAATTGGAGCAAGCAAGGCCGGAGCTAGTTCAGTGCGGGAGTAGATGAGATCGGAGGCGGGAGGAACCGAGAACATGAACCTTGGAAGAGTTTCAAGTCTGATTCCAATTCAGGTTCTGGTTCTGGCAAATACAAAAGAACAAAGGGAACAAACGAACAAGAAAACAACAACACAACAACGAGACTAGAAACACCAACCTCGAGACAAAACAGAAAAAAAAAATGGTGGAGGCAGAGGCAAGAACAAAACAAAACTTGGAACTTTACCAAGTTCCAAATTCAATATTCATTCTAGATCTAGCCTCGCAAAAAAGAAAACAACATAGATCGAACAAGAAAAAATGAAGAAACCAGTGGGAGTGGGATCGAGACCGAATTAGGCAGCAAAAATCAACTGAGCTCCAAGTCAAGATTCAATTCTGGTTCCGGTTCTTCCAGAGCAAAAAGAACAAAAACAAAGACTTGGAGAAAAGAACAACTCCAAAACCCTTGAAGAAAAAGACCCAAAGACAAGAAACAAAAGGGGGTCCCCAAATTTTTCCAAGAAAAAGTTGGGGTGTGTATGCAAGGTGTAAAAAATGGCGACTTGGCTGGGAAAATGCACAAAGCATTTAAAAACGCATAACCCTCCAAATTCCCAAAATATCTGGTTTACACTCATTCAAGGCATTCTAAGAATTGCAAACATAATAAAAAACTGGGACACGACAGAGTCTGATTTGAGACTGAAATCTGTTGTGTATGCAAATGATTCATTCCCTTCCATAAGTGTTTTCATGATCAAAGTGGAATAAAATCTCCCAAGCTACGCAGTTTTGAGCTACATTTCTAATGTGTAATGATATCCTGGGCATTGTTTTGCTGCTAGAAAGGCGCCAATAGCCCCGATAGAGATACCTCTGGTTCTCTCTAAGCATTGCTTTACTGCTAGCCAGGCGTCTATATCCCCAATAGAGATACTCGAATCACCCTTGCTGATTAAGTTCACTTCAAACTTTTTTTTCTTAGATGTTGATTCTTTTGAAGTATAATTTCTTGTTTCTCTCAATCCTTAAGCAGTGAAGCTTAAGTAGCAGGTTGAGAACCACAGTGAACATCACGAAAGATATGTAACCCTTTATATTTTTCACTTGGAATAGAGCTACCCCACCTGATGTAAACTAACTGATGGATTTCTTAAGATGTCCAAATCATGATAGACTTTCAAAATCTTCCCAAAACTGCCTAATGTACCAAGTTTTAACTCATGCTAACATTCCCTAGTTTAAAATGGATGAAGTTAAATCAAAGTTTTCAAAGCTACTGACTGATCAAGTGTTAAAAAATACAGATAAGAAATTCTCAACAGATTCACCCTTGGCATAAATTTCATACAATAACTCAACCTCTACTATCAATGAGAGGAACCAACAACAGAAAGAGAAAAGAAAAGAACAAGTAAAGAGAAGAGAAGAAGAAAAGCACACAGACAAAAGAAAAAAAAAAAAGAAAAGATAAAAAAAAAAAGAGAAACAAACCCGTAAATAAAACAAAAACAAGAGGAATAAAAAAAAGCAAAACAAAAGAAAACAAACCAAAACAATCAACTAAAAACAAAACAAAAAGAAAAATAACTAAACCAAAAAATAACACTAATTAATCCTCATCCTAAACTAACTCCAAAACTAAGCTCTACAAACATAAAACAGTAAAAATTTGTACATTATGTGCAGAAACATTAACTTACTAGGTACAGTTCTAAACCTAGCAAATTTATGTTTATACTCAAAAATGTAAAGTTTATGTGCATTAAATTCATTCTAAGGGTATAAAGTTTGAAATATTAACAGTTGTGGGTTTTCAGCTTTGTCATGATTTACCTACAAACACACTTTACTATCCCCAACATCATAATCAACCTGAAAATCATTAAAACACATAGGGTAATGAAAAGACACCACCCGCTTTAGAAGACCTCCAGTTGCTGGTGTAGACTTGTGTTGTATGAATTCCTCCTCTCGAGGTCTTAACTCATGAACCAACGTTCCATTTCACTTTGAATCAAAAATCATTTTTTTATTCATCTTGGGCACGAAGTCACTAATTTTCTTGGTCTCCCCAAAATAACTAAGCAACAAATCACCCACATCATCAACTTGCAAGATCTGCAAACCCACACCTTCCTGAGACGAAGCATTTCTATCAACATTCTCTTCAAATATGTCACCCACAAGAGTTTGTAAATCAGCATCCAATTCATCATCATTAATGGTAGAGATGGTTGAACACGAATCTTCTTCGATCAACTCATTTGAATACACGGAGTCAAATCCAAGAAAACACTTCTTGAGTTCATGTTTCTGCATATCCTCAACAAGAATGTACAAGTCAACATCAAGCTCATTACTATTAAGATTAAATTCATTAGTGTATGCTAAGCAAGGATTTTCTTCAAAAATCACATTTGAATAAATAGAATCAAAACCAAGAAAATAATCCCTCATTTCATTCTCTTCATCATGTTGAAGGGATTCAATCTTCGAAGCAGCCTCTTGACAATCTTCTAATATTCTTCAGATTCGCCATTGGTTCACTCCTTGCTGTAACCAACCACTAATTTCATCAATGTCAATATTTTGAATAGCATTGAGATCCAATTTCTTTTCCTGACAAGGGTAAGTCTGATCTAAATGATTATCAGGAAACCTTTGAATAACTTGAACATCCATTTGATCTTTCTCTTTTGAAGAATCAACCAGGCCTTCAACTTTGTGTCCTTCAACACGAAATTCATTTGCAGCCTCATTCATAGTCATTTTGTTCTCAGTTTCTATATGTTCATTATTCAAATAAGCAGAGTTGTTTTCTTGTGTTAACTCATCATAGGATTCTTCTTCCTTGTCTACTATCATGAAAGAATCTATGAATTCATCGATAAACTCATCTTCTGTATTGAGTAGATCTATACAAGGTAGACAATATTCATCAATTGTTGAATCCTTCTCGATGCAAGGACCATGATCATCAGATGATGAGGAGGAGCTCAACATATTCTCACAATTACTCTCATCATCTTGAATGGAGTCATTATAATTTTCATGTATGCTAGTCATTTCATCTTCTTCATTGAGGGGATACATACTCCAGGGATCTTCCATAAGTATTCCTTCAACAGTAATCAACTATTTGTAGTATAATTCCATCCTACCCAAAAAAAAATGGCAGTCCATCTAAGAATGTTGATTTGTTCAATGTATCCTACATCCATTTGGTCTAACGAGTTTTGATAACTTTAGATCTCCTAATTCTTCCAATTTATCCCTTACTCAATTTTGCATACGTGGGATATCTATCCAACATGAACCACGCTCCTTTGTCCATCCCTCATCTTATTGTTCATCTTGCTCAGAAGAAATATTCAAAGCGTTGGAAGGAGATTCTTTGGTTGCTGATTTTTCATGACAACAATCTTGTGTTGACACCTCATCTCTTTCAATATTGTCATTAGTATTAACATTTCCAATGAAATCAGACTGTAATCTGAGATTTTCATCATGCTCTGAATTTAAATCCGTTTCATGTTTTTTATCAAACAAAACATCAAAATGATATATCTGCTCATCAAATATTTTTCTTATAACTTCATTATGATGTAATGGATTATGTGTTGGAGTATGACTGAAAAGAGATGATATAGTCACAACTTCATTGACAAGTGGCATACTTACCTCTGTGGTTGGATTTTGCAGAGATAGGTCCTTCCAGTGGCCTTGCATGGGATTTAATTGATATGAAGTCTTGGAAAACTTGGTGCTTGGAAGATTAGGAAGGTTATAGCTGCTTGGTGAGGATGATTGCATCTGGGTAGGGATGGTAGGTAAACCTACACAAGGCTGCAAAGGATGGAAATTTGCAAGCACAAGAGGATTATAAACTTGATTTTGGCTACCTAAATTTCTTGTGTCATGTCCAGATTGTGCCAATAAGAGACCTTGTTCAATGCATCATGTAGGGATGTAGCCTCACCACAATGTCTAATTTTTGTTGTAAATGAAGCGTTCAAACTCCAATAATAATGTTCTATCAGGATATGATCATCAATAAAAAATTTAAATCTAGAACCCTTTGATACATTAACAAGAACCTGTGATTGAATTGGTAAATGGGTTCTAGTGGTATCCTTTTCATACCTGCAAATTCCTCTGATGGGTGTGGTGCATGTACTTAAGGGTCAAATTGATCCAGGAATAAGATTTCTAATTCTATCCATGAACAAATAGATTCTGGTGGAAAATTACACATACCATTGCTTTGCTGTACCTTGAAGTGTTTTAAAAAATAATTGATAGACGATATCCTCATGCTGAATTTGGAGAAAAAGGAGTAAATCCATGCAAATATTGACATGTTTAGAAGCATTTTGTCCACTGTTAGGGAAAAATAAAGGAAGCCTATCATACATGTTTTCAGGGATTTCATGAATAAATCCAGGTATACACAAAGGGCTACCCATCAGAGCTGGGATTTTTGAGATCCAACCCACTCCCATATGACAAACCGAAATTTCTCAATTGGCCCTTCTTCTAGCGCTAGTCTTTTTGATGGCCAAACTGACACAACAACATTTAAACAAAATATCTCTATCCTATTTCTCTTGAAAAATAAAGATAACATAGTAATCTAACTCCCAAGCTCCTGGTAGTTGGTTCTCAACTGTGCTATTTTGCTGAGCGGTCAATGAGGCTGTAATGTCAAGGGGCCTATTGGTTATTGAGATTTCTTGATTTTTGTAAGATCTAGCTTCTATCTAAGCCTACTCTAACAGGGGGTGTAAAAAAAGGCAAAAAGATAGACCAGGGACACATAAAAAGGAAAGAATGCTGATTCATCCAGTTAACCAGACATGCTACTCTTCAAGGAATTTTTAAAACCAAACTGCAGAACAAACCAAATCCTAATTAATACAAAGTTGAACATTCATTCATAGTGCAAACTTCAACAATAGATCACAAATCATAATTTGAACAAAAGAAAAAAGATGAAACTTTATTCCTTGAAGGATTCCAGCTCGAACAATAAACTAAACAAATATCATTCTAAAGCATAACTTAAAGCAGGTTTAAATTTGGCTGCTCCTAGTGTTGCAAAATAGATAAGCAACATTTACAAATCTAGAAAATTCACCAGTGTACAAAAACCTATGTCTTCAAATTACCTCAGCTAAACTAAGAATTGCAGAGAACTCCATTAACTATCCTACTATTAACTCTAATCAACTAAGCTGTAAAAAATTCTAAGTAATTTTCTAAGTCTAACTATTTTTCCTAAAAAGTCTAACCCTTTACAAATGAGCATATTTGACAATTAATAGCTCAAAATTCCATAATCCCCTCTAGAACTGAAACATCAAAAAGCTGTAGCTTTTGTGTGTAGGCAATTAAATCAAAAAGATAACTTTTTGTTTCGGCTTCTGTTAATCTTTAGTTGATTTTAGTTTGCAATCCCATCCTCCAACGTAGCTATTTGTTTCAACTTTTGATTGAATTTTGTTGAATTTCAGTTACATTTGTAGCTTCCAGTTTCATCTTTGAGTTACTCTTTTGCACAACATAAATCAACACCTTTTAGACATAACTTCACATGGGCCCACCACACCTTCAACTTTCTTTCAGTTAATTCTATTTTCAGAAAATCTTTTATTTTCCTGTGCAGTTCTGTTTTGCAAATCACCTTGACCATGTTTCGTTATCTTCAAGTACTATTTTTCTCCTCAAACCTGGACAATACCTGCACATTACCAAAAGAGTGTGATTAATCAATTGAATCAATAATTTTCAAATACAACAATTAATTCAGACAATTAATTAATCCATTAAAATTCTAAAAATCAATTACTTTTATTGATATGGATGAATGAATTAGTAATGTTTTATTCCAAAGATCCATTCTAAAGTTGTCCCTATAATCAACATATTACACGAGATATTATTTCATGACTCCACATTTAATTTGGGGAATTCTATAAAACAGTTTACATGCTTTGTGTGCTTCCCTTCTCTCCTCATTTACATTTTGCATACGTGTCTACCAAGGAAAATGCAACTATCAATATCTGACCAAACTCCTCTATCCTTTGCGTGCACTAGCATGGAAGAAATTTTGGATCGACCTCTACACTAGCCAATGGCATCGTTTGAAAGTTTCTAAAGAATTTTCAACAAATTCGTTCACAAGATGAAAGCTCTTAGAGGCGCTAGTCTTAGATCACAATCCTCTATTTATGCTTCTACATTGCATACCAGAGAACAAGAGTGAAGGATCTTTCATATTTTTACATATGTGTGAGATTGGGACTGGGACTTCACCTTGATCATGAGCTTTTATTTATCATTCTTGCGGGATCAGAACCATACATGCACCTCTTTGGAGTCGGGTTCAAAATTGGATGAGTGTGAAGCCATCAAAATTCAAGCACCTTTTAATGCCTTTGCAGGAAGTGAGAGCGAAGTGAGAGCCATTTCAGAACCAGGAACATGCGGGAGAAGATTCAATTTCAGAACTAGGAACTTATGGGAGCAGGATCATTTCAGAACCAAAACATTTATTTTGTTTAGTTCGGGTTCTTATATTGTTCTGGTTCCAAAAACAAATTTTTATTAAGGTGGGGTTGGAGCGAGAATTAGCAAGCGAGGTCGGAGCCATGTCAGTGCAGGAGTAGATAGGATCAGAGGCGGGAGGAACTAGGAACAAGAACCTTGGAAGAGTTTGAAGTCTGATTCTAATTCTAGTTTTGGTTCTGGAAAATAGAAAAGAACAAAGGGAAAAATGAACAAGAAAATAACAACACAACAAGGAGACCGGAAACACCAACCTTGAGACAAAATAGACAAAAGAAAATGACGGAAGTGGAGGCGAGAACGAAACAGAACTTGGAACTTTACCAAGTTCCAAATTCAATACTCATTCTGGATCCAACCCCGCAAAAAGGAAAACAACACTGAACAGGAAAAATGAAGAAACTAGTAGGAGCGGGATTGGGACTGAATTAGGCAGCAAAACTCAGTTGAGTTCCAAGTCAAGATTCAATTCCGGTTTCGGTTCCTCCAGAGCAAAAAGAACAAAAACAAAGACTTGGAGAGAAGAACAACTCCAAAACCTTTGCCGAAAATGACCCAAAGACAAGAAACAAAAGGGGGTCCCCAAATTTTTCCAAGCAAAAGTTGGGGCATGTATGTAAGGCATAAGAGGTCCTACACTCCAAAATTTGTGGTACTAGAGTTGAAACACCACTTATTCTTTCCTTCATAATTTTTTTTTCCTCATTCTCTTCTTTGATCATCTCATCCCTCATCTAAATTTCCTTTTTCAATCTTTTCTTTTCTTCCTTCCACCCCTGCTCTCTTCTTTGTATTTCTTTCCATAGATTTAAAATAAATGTATGTATTGAAAAATTAGGAGGGTTGTGGATTCCTATCATAATTTTTGTAGATGGTTGCTTCCCATAGAGGACTATCTACATAGATTCAGGAGGTCTCACTAATTCAGGATGTTGAGGGATGATTCCTCTTTCCTTGATTTGCTATAGGATCTCCTGTTCATCCTGTTGCGGTGGCTATAGGGGCTCCTGATCTATTTCTGGAATTTTCTGCATGAAGTCCCACTATTGGTCTTGCTGTAGGATGTCCTCATTTTCTTGAGTTTCAACTTCTTCAACGATGGAAGAAAGATCCACAGGGTCATTTTTTCTGCCTCTTAGAACACATATTTTTCTTGTTCCTTCTCCTACTCCATTAGAGTATCTGTATTTTTACTCGATGTCTTGCCAAGCTCATGGTCGGCTAACTTTGATTTATTGAGAGGGATTTTTCATTTCTCTTTGGCTGCAAGATGAACAATGTTAGCCTTCCTTTTCTTAGGGATTGGTGCCTTTTCCTGTGCAGATTGCATTTTTCTTCTCCTTTATTTTTCCTCTCTCTTTTGTGCTCATCTTTATCATAGTTTTTAATGGGACATCATCATCATCAGAGCCCAATGATGAAATTTCTCTTTCACTATCATGGTCAAAAAAACTAACATTTATGGCCTTTTCTTCAATGGGGGAATCCATACTAGCACTAGAGGTTGAGGCACCAATGGTGCCTTCAGCTGTGCCTAATCTTCTACTAGACCTATGTGACTGAGATGAAACCCTAGGCTGAGAGGGATCAGGTCTAGACTGCTCAATTTTCACAAAATCATCCCAGGCCATTACAGGGTTTGTATCATGCAAAGATCTCATAACCAAAAATTTAATTAAACAGTGGTGGGATATAGAGTTTCCACTACCTTTTTTGTTTTTTTTTCTGCCATAATAGAGAGATGGTTGTATAAAACATTAGGCATGTTCATCTTTCTCCTGTGCTGCATATGACTCAACAATTTGAAATGTATTGAATGTAGGTTCGATAACCAACCTTCACATGTAATGTACTTGATGATATGCACAACAACCTACTTCCATGGCTCGGGTAGAGAGAGCCTCTTGGCACCTTGCTTGTCAATTGTGAGTAGAGGGTCCCCATGCATTGTAAATATGGCTTTTTCTATCCTGACATCCTTAGAAATAGGGTATGGTTCACCATCAACTGGCAACCCTAAAACTTCAACAATTCACTCTTTGGTTGCTATGACCTCTAGTCCTTTCACCATGGCCTTTCCATCTGAGAATATCCGGGCGAAATAAAATGCAATACCCTCGTTGAAACCATCCAACTTCAAAAATAGTCTAGCCACCTGCAATTCTAAAATTTGACCAAGCATACCACGTCCTGTAACAAGGCATCATGAGCTAAGGGCTCATTTTGAATGAGTCTACCTCCCATTGTTTTTTCTCAACTCGCCACCCTGCAAAATTGCCTCTATATTTTTTCAAAATTTTCATGTCTACTTTGCTGGGTGAATCTGTCGACTAAATTTTCTTTTTGCCCTATTTTTAGCAACTTAACACTTGCATTTCAAAATCATGGAAGAGTTAAGAATAGAAAAAATTGTAATAAAAGGGATCATAATGAGAGGGAATGGTGGCGATAGTTTAGTGTCACATCACACATGCGAGCCATCATTCATTTTAAATTTTGAATCAACTGAGCAAGATTTGCTGACACAAAAAATAATATATCGGCATGTGGCCAAAATTTTTGTATCTTGCTTACCCCTTCCCCCAACCTAAATTTGGACATGTGTCCACACATGCAAAACAAAAAGATTGATTTGATGGGGGATTTAAAGAAAATTATGTGAATGTCCATCTTATCGTACAGTGATTAAATAAAATGCTCTAAAGGATAATTAAGAATGCAATTAATGTGTACATACTTGAGTGTATGCAAATATGATGGTAGAGAAATAATTTCATCAATCAAGGAGAAAATAATTCTTGCGTTGCTCAGAAATAATTGAGCAATTAATGGTGGTGGAATGAGGCGAGGTGAAATGAAATGATGGAAGAGAGAGAAAGGTGGTACAGATGGGCAGATGGGTGGATGGGTGAAGAAATGGATTTCTACAAAAGTAGAAATCTTTATTATGAAAAATACATACCTCATTTAACCAGAAGGAGGGACACTAGGTCCATTGCCTTTGGTTGCAAGAACTCCGTTGCTGCAGGAATCGTGATCGAGCTCTATGTGTTGGGAAAACTGCTGCAGGAAATATTCTTTTGATGCTAGCCTATGATATAATTTGAGACAGTGCCCATTCACTAGTAGTTTGAATTTCATAGGATCAATGGTTGTGAGCTGCACAACTCCATTAGGAAATAATTCTGTAACTTCATATGGCCCTATTCACCTTGTCTACAATTTTCCTGCATTATCCTTGTACCTAGAATCATAAAGCAATGCCCAATCGCCTGGCTGAAATTTCTTTTCTTTGATAAATCAGTCGTGCCATTTGACTCTCTGATTTTGCACAAGTTCGGTATGATGTAATGCTATTTTCCTGTTCTCATCTTATTCATTTAGCTACATGATCTGTTCCTTCTATGCCTTAGAAATATCCATCCCCAATTCTAAAGCAGTTATGAGAGTCTTGTGCTCAAATTCTATAGGCATCATGGCTGTTTTCGAATATAGTAGTTCGAATGGGGTGAATCCTGTAGTTGTCTTCCGGGTGGTCCTATAAGCCCAAACTACTTCTGATAATCTATTTGCCCAGTGTTTTCTATGAATATGCACTATTTTGGTGAGGATGGCCTCAATCTCCCTGTTTATCACCTCGACTTGTCCATTTTCTTGAGGGTGATAAGGGGTGGATTTGTTGTGGTGGATGTTATATTCATTGATCACTGCTATAATAAAGGCTGATGTAAATTGAGTGCCTTGATCAATTCCTAGTTCTCTTGGTACCCCATATCTTGTGAAAATTTCTTCATAAAGGAACTGTGCAACCTTATTGTCTCTTACATGTTTCATAGCTTTGACTTCAACCCATTTTGTTACATAATCAATGCACACTAGTATGTAGGACTTACCATTCAATGGAGGATCAATGGGTCCCATAAAATCCAAACGCCATTTGTCAAATGGTGTGACTACCACTTTTGGACAAACTGGCATTTCATCTTACTTTGATGGCCCACCCATCCTTTGGCATCTATCACATTTCTTTGTGTATCTTCCTGCATCTTTGTGTAGCATAGGCCAATAGTATCTTGTGTTCAAGATTTCATTATTGTCCTTTTTACTGCAAAGTGGCCTTGACAGGGTTCATCATGGCATGCATGCAAAATGTCATAGGTTTCATATTCCCTTACACATCTTCTCATAATGTGATCTGGTCCAGTATAGAATAGGCATCCAACTATCTAAGAAAAAGGAAACGACTTTTCAATCAACACTCTTCTCTCCTTTGGGGAGAAGTGAGGAGGAATTCTTCCTGTCACAAGGTAGTTGGCTATGTCAACATACCAGCATGTCTACACATGTATAGAGAATAGATGTTCATCTGGAAAGTAGTCATCTATGGCTTGAGTATCTTCTGATGATGTCAACCTTGAGAGGAAATCTGCAACCACATTTTCTTTCCCTTGTTTATCCATAATAGTTATGTCAAAATCTTGCATTAGTAGCAACCATCTAGCTAATCTTCCTGAGATTAGAGGTTTGTTCATGAGGTATTTAATGGCTGCATGATCAGTGTGTACAAAAATTTGATAACTTGTGATATAATGCCTAAATTTATTCAAGGCATAGATTACCACCAATGTTTCTTTCTTTGTGACTGTGTAATTGAATTCTGCTCCCTACAAGTTTTTACTAACAAAATAGATGGAATTTTCAATAACGTCTGCTTTTTTTCCTAAGACTACTCCTATGGCATAGTATGAGGCATCAATATGTATGTGGAAAGGTATTTCCCAATTTGGTCCTTTAAGTACATGAGTATGAGTTAGAGCTATCTTTAAATCATAAAATACTTTGTCACAACCTTCTATCCATTGAAACTCGATATCTTTGGTCAGAAGACTATATAGTGCGGTGGCTATTTTACTAAAATCCTTGATGAAACTTCTATAATAGCCTACATGTCCTAAAAAACTCCTAACATCCTTTTGTTTTGTAGGTATAGGTAGATTATTTATTACCTCAATTTTTGTTGGATCAACTTGAATGCCAAGCTGTGAAATGTAGTAGCCAAGGACTACACCTTCTTGCATCATCATGAAGCACTTTTCACTATTTAAGGATAGATTTTGATCCTCACATCTCTCGATTACTTTCTTCAGGTTCTGCAATGCTTCATCAAAGGTGGCACGATAGGTAGTAAAATCATCCATATAGATCTCCATGCAGTCAAGGGAGATGTTTGAAAATATACTGATGACAACTCTCTAGAAAGTGACAGGGGCATTGCATAGCCCAAAGGGAAGCACATAATATGCATATGTCCCCTAAGGACATGTAAATGTAGTCTTCTCTTGGTCTTCTGGTGCAATTTGAATCTAATTGTATCCATTGAATCCATCAAGAAAGGAGAAGTATTATTTTCCTGTAAGAGAGTCTAGGACTTGGTCTACAAAAGATAGGGGAAAGTGATCCTTCTTAGTGCAAGCATTGAGCTCCCTATAGTCAACACAAACTCTCCATTTCCCTCCCTTTTTGGGCATAATTACCAATGGGGACACCCACTGGCTATCTGAAATAGGATAGATAAATCCCGCGTCAAGTAGCTTTTGTAGTTCTATTTTGACAATTTCTCTCAAGACAAGGTTGATTCTATGCTGTGGTTGTCTTACAAGGGTACATTCATCTCTGATATAGATTCTATGAGTGCAGAGTTTTGGATATAGTCCTTTCATGTCATGATAATCCCAAGAAAATGCTTTTTGATGTGATTTCAACAAATTTTATAATATCAAATGTTGTCCTTCATTTAATTTACTATTGATATTTAGAGATCGTCCCTCACACACTTGTACTTGTGTGACTAGCTCTATCATATTTGTTTCATTAATACAAGGTAGCTTAAGTTTAGGTGGCAGCATTGTGTGAAACATACCTGTGGCTGCAATAATTTTGTTTGCAGGAATAGTGGCTACAGAGATAGTTATTGCAGGAAGTATGCCCATAGGAAGAGTTGCTAGAAGAAGATCATGCAGAGTGGATATAAGTGTTTGTGCAATGTTTGTGGAACCAGATGATGTTTCTTCTATTTGACATTGGTTTTGAATGATACTAGATAACACCTTATCTTTATCTTGAAGCTATAGGAAATGACTTCTTCCAAGCATCATAAGCTACACAACAGAGTTGACATCTTCAGCTTCTTCACCAATATGTGGCCATATTGATATTTTTGCATTTTGGGATGGTTGAGTTGGAGGATATAGAAAATTTTTTTGTTGGGGATACGAGATCGGTCTGTCATCATAGACTAGCATCTAAGACAACAGTGCGTTAGTGTTTTTCATTCAAATCACAACAAAGACAAACAACTATGCCATAAAGCGAAAGAAGGCATAGTTGATCCCCCATTGATCCTCTAAGAGAAGTAAATGCCTGACAAATAATAGATTCAACACAAGCACATATTAAGTTTGTAGAATCAAACAACCATGAAAGACAAAAATATGAACACATAGATTTACGTAAGGAAAACCCTTTCGGGTAAAATACCCCACCCTCCAAAACACTTAGCTCACATGTATTATTCAATAACTAAAATGGTTACAATACAAAATGAGAGCTCTGCTCTTCAAAATAAATACATCTTGTTCATTTGGAGAATAAATGCAACACAAAATAGAATCTTCACAAAGTTACAATGTTCTCATGACATACTATGTAGATTCCCTTCAGCTCCTCAGAAATGACTGTCACAGCCAGCCTCATGGCCAACCCAACCCAACCTATTGGCCTCCACAGGTTCACATCCTTGCAGATATGAGAGTCTAAGTGTTCACAGTAAAATACCACTCGAACACTCTCAGCCTCTCTCTCTTCGCTCATCTAAAATGATTTGACTGCACACAAGATTATGTATAATCTCTTATCGTGTGCCAACCTATTCTACCAGTCAAAGCCTTCAATGGTCATCAGGATATCAAATTATCCACCTGCAAGCTTTCCATTTATGATAACGTGCACCGCTTAATCCATAAGCATCGAGCCATGCAACATTAAATCCAGTCTCAGACATGTCCGTCAACCTTGCTATAATAATGCAGCTCTATCACACATCAGAACATTACCCATTCGGCCAACCAAATCATAAGGATCTTCCATGTCTCGCCATCTCATTCTTCTATCGCTCTTGACTGTCAATCAAACCGGTCCAACTCAGTCAACCAATTTCTGAACTCACCCGAGATCCTACCGTGTTACCTCCAAGCCTACATGACCCAACTGCGCTATAATGGTGAGCTTGCCCGAGCTCACCCAAATTTCTACCTCGCTACCACTGCCTTGTTGGACTCACCTCACAATATGTCGGTAAGCCATCCGGGCTCGCACGATGACTCTACCACACTACTGCGCCCCTGTCTATGTCACCTCACAATATGGTGGTGAGCTCACCTGAACTCACCCTTAGCCATCCCACGCTACCGCTAAGCCAACCGTTCCTTACCGCGGTGCAATAGTATCCTCCTGAAAAACAGCTGATGGTCACACTGCGCTACCCTGGGAACTGCCAAGTCACCCCACGGTAGGGCAGTAAATGCTAGGCCGATTGTAGGCGGTCTCACCATAGACACCGTGGTGAGAGGAACCACCACCTATGGTATGGCGGTAACCGTCGAGCCCACTGAGCGGTCTCACCACAAACACCACGGTGAGAGAGACCACTGCCAACGGTATGGTGGTAATAACCAAGCCAGGCCGATGGCGGCCTTACCGTGCCACCGCAGTGAGAGAACTCAATGCATGTGGTAAGGCAGTAACTGCCAATGCAGGGGTGCCTTACCTCACCATGTGTGGTAAGGCGGTAACCACCAGATAGACACTACCAAGACCAAGCCAGATCGCCGCAATAAAGGTCAGAACATAAAGGAAAATGCCAAGTCCGAAGGGAACAAGGCAGAATGTTGAGGCATAATTTCCCAACAATCTCCCACTTGTCGAAGACTTTTAGGAATCCTCCAAACATCTGAACAAGGACCAAAACCAAGCTTCTGTTATCTCTCAAAAATATAGGTATGAACCACAAAAGGTTGCCAAGCTTTCACAATGTTTCAGGGTAACATAACAAGGTTTGAAACAATTAAACCTTCTACTCTTTACGTGCTGCTAGACCTAGGCGGGTGTACCTAACTGAATTAAGCAGACTTGACTTTTGATCTTTTCCTATTGCCCTAATTTTTCCATGATGGAAAATTGAAATGGACAAAATAAATCAAATTTGGTATAAATTGTATATCAATATTCAAAACTAAACCCTAATATGCTCAGTTAACAGATGTAAAAATGTGAGTGAAACTAAAGAATGAAAACGAAAAGACCAGTGCCTTATAGGGTTCATGGAGTTGAGAGAAATCTAAAATGAGTTTATTTGTTCTGACAGACGTTCAAGTTATTTAGCATTTTATTTGGTTTATAGCTTGTATAAACATGTAGGATTGTGATTATTGAGTTCTTCTTAATAATCTAATTGACATTCCCTAATTACTATGATCAATTCAGAGAATTTAATCTTTACTGGAAAGAAACAATTAATTGATCATACAGATGCAGCAAATGTGCATTGATGAACTAGGTATAAAATTGTTTACACCAATTCGAATAACCAAAAAACACCATTATGGAGACAACTTCAATAATACTTTTCAACAAATATCATAAACAACTGATACCAGAAAACATTACACCATCATATTAGATTTTCATTGATATCTCCATGATTTTAGATATGCAACCAGTCTCATCCTTGCCAAAAAATTGTATTTTGCTGTCTCTTCTCTATTCTCTATCTCCTCTTCTCACCACCGTATTGTTTTCAAAATGGAAATTTATACATTGAGAATATGAAAGGATGTGTCCTTTCAGACATAGGAAAAAAAAAATACAAAACAAAAGATAGAGAATAATTAGGCTCTAGTTAGCCACAAGTGAGTCTCAGTGAGGTGGTCCAAATAATCCTGACGCTTATACGTATCTGCATCTCCGACAACATTTCGGATCGTGATTTCCATCTTGACCATTTCCTCATTTTGCTCGCTCACTTCCTCTAATGTTGTATCCTCACGAGAAGATGTCTTCATGATTTCCTTCAACATTGTGTCACATTCATTCTTCCATCTAGTGGCATCCTTCAATTCCCCTTTATTATCAGAAAATGTGATCACAGTTTTCTTGGCAGCTTCAATTAATCCTTGTTTATCCCCCTGCAATTCCTCATAGAATTTTCGATGGCGATTGATAATATGATTTGCAGCTTCAAGTGCAGTACTGTTAGCCTCATCACATGGGGCCAATTCATGAAACTTCTCCATAATTCGTCCATCTATCATTTCATGCTCTTTCAATGCATCCAGAGTATAAGAATACTTTCCCCACAATTGATTCAACCAAGATGTCAAATTGTCCTACCTCCTCTTAACAATTGCTACAATTGCACCATACTTTCCTTGATTATAAGCACTTGACCCTATCCAATGATCTTTTGCTTGAGAGCTTTCTCCTTGAGTGAGCATTTTGGCTGGATCTATTGAAATACCAACCAAGTCTCTCAGTCTATCATTTTCTCTCAACATTCTTTCATTACTTGCTTTATACATTTCTCTTTCTTTAATCAGTGTCTGGATCTGTGCTTTATTCAATTTTGCAATATTTATCCCAATCTCTGTAGTAACCACAGGATCAACCTCTCCAACCTTCAGGGTCATAACATGGCCAAATTCCTTCTCTGTATCAATTACCACTGATTTCCTATGGGGTGGGTACAAAGCCCATATCATCAATGATCCCTCATCAATATTATACTTAGAGCCTGCATACACCTGTGTTACCCTTTCCTTATCAAGTTTGTGTGTAACATCACTATCTCTTAAGAAACTATCAAAAACTAATGTAGAGTTCAAATCAAGTCTAGGAAAAATCATAACACCAACATTCTCCAATATTTTCCTCCCCTTTTCAGGAGTCATATTTGTCATTTCATCATCCACACATTTTCTCAATTGACCCAATAATTGCTCTTCATTCCTAGAAGTGACAACACCAACATTTTCTCTTATTTCCTTTCCCTTTTGTTTGTACAAGAATTATTTGAACTCTGCAGAATTTATAAAATCATCTACTAAAACAAATGATCTATATTCCATATGTCTTGCATCAATATCACCACTTTCAATACTCTGTTCTCTAGTTGGGCAAACATACCGCTGAGTCCTTAACATAGATATTCTCTCTGTTCTATTCTGTGCCACTTTATTCATTGGGGTTTCCTCATCTCCAGAAGACAATATTTCCGTATCCTATAACCCTTGGTTATAGCTATCAACCACCACCTCTGCTTCCTCTTCATCCAAATTCCTGATCATATCATCAAAAGGATAAGGTACATGCTGATACCTTCCAAAGTTAATCCTTTCTTTAGCTAAATTGATATATCCTTCACGGTCAAAGTTTTTCCTGGGTGGTCCCCTTTTCATATTATAATGCAACAATCTATCACGGATTGAATTATATCCCTCCTTAGCCTACATAGTGAAATCACCAAAACATAATTTACTAGGCATAAAATCTCGCTTCCCAAAAGAACTGAAAAGCATCACACTGCTGTAATCCATTTGTCTGACAATTTCCAAATATGCAACTTTGTTTGGAATTGTCCTTGGCAGAATAAAAGGGGCATCTTGAAATCCATACACTCTGATCATTGTAGCTCCCTCCAAACAATACCTATCACCCCAGTTATGATCAATTGGCCCATTGAAATATTTTGGCCGAAGAAACCTTTTAATCTCATCAGTCAATGAATAATTACAAGGATACTTATACAATTTGTACAAAGTTTTCACAAAATATTCTTCAAAGTGGATGAAACTAGAATTAGCAAACCTGCTGTCCCAAATAGCAGTCCACAGCTGAACAGGCAATGCTTCACCCTCCTTACCAATTTGAGAAACTCTCATTTCTGGAGGCCATATTCCCAACTCCTGTCCAAAATACAGCACCAAGTGCAGTAACAATGAATAGTGTCTGAGATGAACAATAGAAGCTCCACCCTTTATAGCCACCAATCCTGAATCAAGATCCCTAGAAATATATGAAGCATAGTCAAATGGCCTGGAGTTGTGATATTGAATATCTACTATGATAATCATTGGCACAATTGACATGAGTTCCGAGGCATCCATCCCCAATACTTGACACACTAAGAAATATGTGTGCTTCATATAAGGCTCAAACAAATCTACATGATAAGGAGGCCCCTCACTATCTTGCAGAGGTTCTGATTTGTTACCCTATTTAATTCTATGGATAGGCAACCTCCAACCCTTATAGATTGTATCCATTCTTGAAAATTCCTTTTCCAACTCTTCACAATTGATCTCCTCATTGCAAAACCTTTCCAATTTGAAAACCTCGCCTATTGCTTCTTTAGACACATATATCTTTGGTTCTCCAGATGGGTCACATATAGCCTTATGTTTTGGATCATAATTATTTGCAAGCAATTTTACTAATTCTGCATTTACAAAAATATTAGGGCACACCAGTTTCCCTACATTCAACCTCCAGGGGTTACAGACTGGTTCAAAATGATTTCTTCTATGGTAATGGAAACTGAATAGCTCATATCCTCTTATGGCAGTCCAGACATCACCTATGAACTTGCACTTGTCATCTAATTTATCAACCTCTACCCTAAGTTGTGCCAACCTTCTAGCTTTATTCCCCGAGCTAGGTAGTTGATCAATAAGGTCTTGGTTCAACCTCCTTTCAGTGCCCTCATGCCCTGTATCAACCTTTTGTTTCTTTCCTTTTGACAGACTACTCTCACCAGGATTTCTACCCTTACCCTTTCCAAAACCAGAAGACTCCATCTTCAAGTTTACAGAATCAAAATGTGAAAAACCAAGAAACAATTACTTACAGTATTCTGTTCTAGCTCCTCAGACTGAAAAATGTCCCGGTTCTCTGTTCAACATGCCAATTCACCTGCAATCAATTTGAAACTGAAGAATTGATACAAACTTTATTGTTATATCCTATCGTGCCATTAATGAAGCATGAATGAAAACCCATTTGAAACTGGCACTATCGCATCAAATATCCTTTCGATGAGAGACTTTCAAATCTGGGGTGAAGTCCTTTTGCAATGTCTATTACACCCTTCGCCAAGACATAACGTGGTCTTACCAACACTTGGGATAAAAAATAATGATGAATGTTACTTGTTTTTTATGTCGCTATAACAATTCCGAGTCAGGGAGATGTTACATAGACTTCATTGTGTCATACCGATATGCATTCTTCAAGTCATTTTCCAGTCATTGAGACAAAATCACCCTTTCACCGATGAACTCTCATTTCGGTGTGTCCACCAAGTATTCTCACCGAAGAAATAAACCCACCAATGAAATAATACCTTCGGCAAAATAGTAAATCTTTAGGAATACTCATATCGATGCCAAATGTCTTACCCAAATCACTTCTCCAGATTACTCCTATTTGGTGAAACTCACTCCAAACTACTCGTCGGTATAACATTCAAACTTCGGTGAAACTTATGTCGAAAAGTTCTTCTCCTAGCGATGCATATCTCTATCAGCATATCTTTCAAATCAACAAGACCCCAATACTCTCTCCAATAGCCTTTTGAACCCCCTTGTATTTAGTTTGGCAAGACAAGAGTCACTTTGCCAAGACCTTCCCTGATGCACATAAGACTTACCGAGACATTTGCTTGCAATCCAATCGGTAAAACGAAATGATTTCGTTATGAATTCATGACGATACCAATCGGTTTAGCCGAAATGACCCCTCCACATGTTAGTCGGTAAGACAAATTGAATTCGCTGTGACACTACAATGACGCCCCAGCATATGCCGATATATTTTTTCTATATGCCGGTTGGCAAGAAAAAATACTTCGTTATAATATTACCCGGAAATGTCTATTTTGCCGATATGAATCTTCTTAGTTGTGGAAACAAAAGAAAAGTCTTGCTGATTGTCTGCAACAAATACATGTTAGGGAAAAATATAGGTTGGGGAGACTTTTACTATGTCTTTCCGATATGGGTCCTTCAATGAAATATGAAGAGCTAGACAGATTCTAATGGGTCACATGACAGAAAAAAAAAGAAAGACAATGCAAAGAGGGAATTTTATGCTTATGATGAGGACTTAATGCTGGAAACTCTTGAATGCAATAGACTGTAAAATAAAAATTTTACAGTTCTAACAGTGGCTCCATCTAGGGATGAATGATAGCATGATCATTGCAAGGATTCAAATTTCTAGGTGAGCAGACCAAACTCAAAGTGATGGAACATGTGAGCATGATGGAATAGATGGAAATGGAAAAGAATGAGACCCTATACTACTGTACATGGAAAAAAAAATTGAAAAATGGAAAATTAGGATAGTCCATGTACTTGCAAATCCTGTTCCTTTTATATCCTAGACTACTGTGCATGAAAAATAATTTTAAAGAGAATCATCAAGAGTTGTCCATGCACTGGCAACCCTCAATCCTTTGTGTTACCTCAAGAGAAAAAATGTTTTAGAAATTGCCCATGTACAGGCAATTCCTGATCCTCACCAGCCATATTCTGCAGGTAGTATGAGTTTTCGCCTTTCTTTCCAATCACCACAAAAGGCCCTAGCCACAAGGCTTCAAAATTCCCATGTTTTGCCTTCTCTTGGCACCTTGCATTCCACATTAGTACCAGATCACTTTCTCCAAATTTCCTATCCTTTGCTCTTTTGTCAAATAAATATTTCATCTGCACCTGCAACTTTATATTCTGATTTTGAGCCACTCTCCTTATTTCATCCAGTTCAACTAGCTTCTCCATCCTTTCCTCCATGGGTTCAGGAATATCCAAATCTTCTTGAAGAAAAAACTTATAGATTGGTAACAAGTTTTGCAAAGGCATCCTGGCCTATACTCCATACACTAACTCAAATGGGGACTTCCCAATTGCCTTCTTCACCGTAATTCTATCAGCCTATACAGCCGGTCTTAATTTCGCATCCCAAACCTTCTTGTTCTGACCTAACATCCTTCTTATAATCTTCAGAAGACTCTTATTGCTAGATTCTGCTTGTCCATTAGCTTGTGGATGATAAGGAGCTGCATAAGAAATGACAATAACCATATGTGCTACAGAAGCCTCTGAACTGATCTGATCTGAAACACATTCCATTGTTAGTGATCAATCTCATTGGTGTACCAAATCTAGTGATGACATTATCCATCAGAAATTGTGTCACCACCTTACTTGTAGCTTGTTTAGTTGGAATGGCCTCTACCCATTTGGTAAAATAATTAGTGGCTACCAATATCCACCTATGTCCACCACTTGATTTTCTTGTATTTCCCCGATGAAATCAATTCCCCATTGATGAAAAGGGGCATCAGCCTGCAAGGGTCGAAGTGGCAAAGCTCCCTGATACTTTAGTTTTCCAGAGAACTTTTACAAGCTTCACATTTTCTCACATGTGCAAAAGAGTCATTAAAGACCTTTGGCCAATAATATCCTGCCCTGAGAATTTTTTGAGTAGTCGTTTTTGCTGAGTAATGTCCTCCACAAACCCCTTCGTGCATTTAAGTCAAAACATGTTTAGATTGAAATTCATCCAGACATAACAATAATATGCCATCCCTGTTTTTCCAAAATAAATCTCCATCCATAAAAACATATTTAGACGCCTGTAACTTCAACGTTCTTCTCTAGTTGTCATTCATTCCCTCTGGACATTTCATGTATTTAAGATAATACATGATATCTGTATACCACTGAGTATGTTCAATGCTTGCAATTACATTTTCTTCTTCTACATTGCAAATATGATTTGCTTCAATATTTTCCTCTGCCATTAGTTTAGCCAAACCCTGACCTCTGACCAGTTTAGTAATTTGTATCTCCATGTCAAATTCTTGGATTTTGTTGATCCATTTGCATCTTTTACCTGTTACTTCAGACTGTGTCAAAATATCCTTGACTGCTGCATGAGGAACATAAGCAACTACCTTAGCTCCAACAAGATATGGTCTGAAAGCTTTTACAACTTTCACTAGTGCAAATGCTTGCTTCTCCATTATATCATACTTTAATTCAGATCCCTGTAATGACTTACTGAAGAAAGATACAGGCTGTTCATGACCATCTTCATTCTTCTATAGCATAACAGCTGCAATAGTGTGCATTGAGGCAAATGAAAAAATTTGAAAAGGTTTTGAAAAATTAGGAGATTTAAGAACAGGAGCCTCTTTGATGGCTCATTTAATAGACACAAAAGCATCCAAAGCCTCTGCAATCCATTCTATCTTCTGTCCTTTTCTCAACATTCTTGCTATGGGTTTAATAATCTCAACAAAGTTAGAGACAAATCTCCTAACAAAATTTATCTGTCCAAAGAATGATTGTATTGCCTTAACATTTTTAGGGACAAGAATTTTATCAATGGCCTCAACCCTTTCGGGATCTATCCTAACCCCTTCCTTTAAAACAATATGTCCCAAAAGTTTACCCTCTGTAACTGCAAAATTACACTTCTTGGGGTTTAAGCTAATACCATATTCAAGAGCTTTTATAAATATCTTTTCCAAATGATGAACATGATCTTCAGCCTTCTTGGAGTAAGCAGTGAGGTCATCCTGATACACCACCATGAGAATATTGATCAAATCAGCAAATGCCACATCCATGGCTCTTTGAAAAGTCGCCCCTGCATTAGTGAGACCAAATGGAATTCTCAAATAAACATACGTTCCCCAAGGAGTCATGAATGCTGTTTTGTATTGTTCAGACTCTTTAACCTTGACCTGATTATACCTTGAAAATCCATCCATCATAGACAACAATTCACAGCCTATCAATGTAATATGGCCTCCATATTTGGCAAAGGATAATTGTCTTTAAGGGATGCTATGTTTAGATTTCTAAAATCTACACATAATCTGATATCTCCATTTTTCTTTTTGATAGGGACAAAATTTGAAACCCACGTTGAATGTCTGTTAGGCTTAATAATTCCACCATCTCTGAGCTTCGCCAATTCCTCCTGCATTTTAGGCTCTAGAGTTGGATTTATAGGTCTTTGCTTTTGTCTGAATGGTTTAGCATCTGATTTCAATGGTATTTCATGCTGAAACAAGTATTCTCTATATGCTTTTAGATCTTCATAAGACCAAGCAAATACATGTTTATACTTTCTCAACAATTCAATCATCATTTTTCTAATTGCAGGACTTATCCTTTTACCAATGTACACCTTTTTGGGTGCCATCTCAGTTCCCAAATTAATTTCTTCAATATCATCCTTTCCAACTGGTGTTTGCTTCATTAAAGACCGATCATTTCCATCATATACCCTCTCAAGTGCCACCAACCCTTTAGGAAGTTTATTTGTCTTAAGCTGCAAAATATCCTTCCCAAATACTGTTTCTTTTCCATCGACTTCCTCAACAAAGGCATTGAAGTCGATCTCTTGGGCTTCATAATGGTCTATACAATGAAGGAATTTCAAAAGATCAGTGTCATCATTAAAAAATTTCCAGCTATATACATTATCAGGCACAACAGGCCTTGTCTTGAGTTCAATTTGTGACACTCCAGCCAACGTAACATCATCTTTGTTCAACGCTACATTAGCTAGAAAATATGCCATTATATTCTTTGACCTATCTACCCACTCAATTGAGAAGGCATCAAGCAACTCAATTGTATCCCACACAACATTTCTATATTGATTTAGTCTTTTATTTTTTGCTGTATACTTTGACTTAATTTGCGAGACAACTAACTCTAAATCTCCTAGAATAGCCAGCAACTTTATTTTATGCTTCATCACTATATTCAGCTTAGTTAATAGAGCTTCATATTCCGCCACATTATTTGTACATTCAAAAGTTAATAGGAATGAATACTTAAATGTAATACCTTTAGGCGAAACAAAAACTATTCCAGCTCCATTGCCTTCTTGGCTACAGGCTCCATCAAAATACATTTTCCACACACTATTGTGGTTCTATGCATCATGCTTTTCAATAGGGTCACTATTAGTCAATTATGGTTGTGTTGGTTCTATATTGAAACTCCCAAGATCAACATCACAAAAACAATTGATTTGGTCTTGTGGCACATAGTCAATAAGCTGATTCATCCTCGGTTCCCTGTACAACTTCACCTCTTGGCCATTTACCGGAATTGTTGCATAAGATGGATCAAACTGGACATTTCCACCAATAGTTGCTGTCCACTGTCTTGATAAAAGCATACTGAATTGAGGAGGGGTGTCTATCACTGTTATATCAATATTATAAGCTACTTGAGGATAAGCAGCTAACTTGACTTCTACATCTTTCATTATACCCACCATAGGAACAGGTCAGTTATCCATTGCATAACATTTTCCTTCATATGTATCCACCCACATGCCTAGCTGTTTCATCACTCCTAGTGGCATAATATTCATGGCAGCACCAGAATCTATCATGCAATTCCTCAATAATTTGTTATTTATGAGTAATGTAATAAAGAAAGGATCAACTTGTGGCGGACTTGTCAATACATTACTCAAGCAAATTTTTGGGATGTTTACTTTATCTTGCTTATTTTTAGCAGTCATTTTATTTTCAGAACTTACATGTTTTTCACTTTCATTTGTTATCAATTGCACTACACTGTCCCTGTATTCTTTAATTTTCATCATTTCAAGAAGTGGGATAGACATATTTACTTGAGACAAGGCTTGAGTGAAATCAAAAGAAGAACCTTCTGCCTTAATCACTTTCTTTTGTTCTGATGTTTCTCCTTTATTCTCTTCTTTTTCTCTTCTACTTGATAGATCTGTCTTTTGAATTTCTTTGTGTAATTCTTTTACTACATCCTTTTGGATAGGATTTTGTTTGCTTTCTTCACGTTGTTTGTTTTCAGTATTCTT
Source organism: Sequoiadendron giganteum (assembly GCA_007115665.2). Classification (NCBI taxonomy): domain Eukaryota; kingdom Viridiplantae; phylum Streptophyta; class Pinopsida; order Cupressales; family Cupressaceae; genus Sequoiadendron; species Sequoiadendron giganteum. Next base: position 119,877,391 of record CM021110.1, on the reverse strand, counting down.
TGAAACTCCTTGTACAACTTTCTGATCTTTCGTAAAGATACCCCTAGGGACACCTTCCTTCTCATTTACTGTCCTATTTCTCAACCAGTACTTATTCTTTGCTTCTTCAACTGTAGCAACAATTAATCTCTCTATTTCCTCATCAGTAAGTCTCCTCACATTACTGTGAGCAGGAACCTCAACAGGTTGTGGTTCTACATAATCATCCTCAGAATCAGAAATGACATGCTGCTCAACCATATGGACATTGTACCTTTGTTCTGCAACATCATATTCATTACCTCCCTCCTCCGAAGATGAGTATCTCTCCTCAACATGGTGAAAAACATTTGAAGTTAAGTAGACCGTGTGATCTTCTCCACCATCTCCCATTAACACTCCCTCCTCTTGTATCCTCTGGGCTACAACACAATACTCAGGGGAATGTGGCTTATCACAAGCCTCACAAATTTTTTTTTATTCACCATATATGTTCCCGTCTTTCTCAATGGATCAGGAGTATCCTTGTCTCTAATCCTATTTGTCATAGGTTTTCCATCTTTCCAATTTGTGTTACAAGGCATATCATGCAACCTAGGCCTATCATTCCTACATTTGTTCTCCTGCTTATATTGATAATTATTGCTTTGTTGAAGAGCTCTAGGGTTGTCTCTCTTATTCATTATCCCAACAGCCTTTCTGTTGTTCTCAATTGTTAATGCTATCTTTTGTGCTTCAGCTAAGTTCCTTGGGAACCTGTTTCTCAACTCATACCCTGTTTTAGGGTCGAATGCATTCAGGTAAACACTTAATGCTATGGAGTCTGGTAACTTTGATCCGGGAGGTACTCTATTCTGTAGCTTATTGAACCTTCTATTAAAATCAAAGATTGAATCATTCTGACCCTTCTAAATTTGCATTATTTCATGGAGAGCAGTGTCTGGTGCACTTAGATTCCCAAATTGTTCAAGAAATTGATCTTGAAATATCTGGAGAGAATAAATAGAAGTTGTTTCCAGGCTATTGAACCAATCCCTAGCTTCCTCAATAAGGGACATCATGAATAACCTCATATGGAAATCTTCATAAGGTACATCCAAATCCTGATTGAAGGCATTGAAACTCAAATGATCCTCGACTGTGATTGCATTACTCCTTGTGAATTTAGGCACCAAATTTCTCCAAGAACCATCAATAGGATAAGGGTACAATTGAAACCCTACCAAATCAAATTGTCTGATCATAGTAGTATATTGATGAGGAGGAGGGTTGGGTGGATATTGATACTGGTATAGAGGGTTATTATATTGTACATTTCGCTATGGCACATGATGCTGACCAGGAGGTGGATAATTATTTGTATGTTGTGTGGGAATATGAGGTGGATGATTTGGTTGTCTATATCGATTCCCAATTTGATGGTGAGGGATCCTTGGTGGTTCAGAATACCCAGCACCATGATTACCCTATTTATGGGGTGGTACACACTTTGGGGGAAAACCAGATGTGTGAGGAATGTTCTGAGCTTTCTGCAGTTTGAGTTCTCTTATTGCTTGAATCATTTGGGCTTTTTCTTGCTCTTCCCTCTCCCTTTTCTAAGATTCAAACCATGCTCTAACTTCTTCATAAGTTAAAGATTCATAATCTTCTTGATGAATTTCCTGATTAGTAGGTCCATTCTAATTACCTTGCATTTTTTGGTCATATTCATATTGAATTCTAAGTCGTTCAGATTTGAGTCTAGCTTCAAATTCGGCCTGTTTTCTAGCTTCAAATTTGACTTGTTCCTGAGGGTTATAAAAAGGATTTTTTTGATCTTTCGGGGTACAAGGCTCTTCAGTTGAACTATCTTTCCATGTGTCAAAACAATTCTCACCATAAGGTATTGATGATTTGTCTTTGTTTGTCAAGCACATGTCCTCACATTTCCCTTTACCCTTGTCAACCTTATCATCTTTATGTGTCCACCTACTATTGCTAGGAGGAGCTCCAAAATGACCCCCCTTAAATTGAGATCTTCTTCCATTCACATTGCAATGTTCAATCGGAGTCGCCACTCACTTTTTGAAAGTGAGAAAAAGATTGTTACTTATTATTTCCAGTGGAGTCTGTATATAAGACTTCTGACTCTATGATTAAGGCGCAGATTCTTTGTTGTCCCCAACAGAGTCGCCAATTTGTTATCTCTCAAAAATGCAAGTTTGAACCACGAAAGGTTGCCAAGCTTTCACAATGTTTTAGGGTAACAAAACAAGGTTTGAAACAATTAAACCATCTACTCTTTACATGCTACTAGACCTAGGCGGGTGTACCTAACTGAATTAAGCAGACTTGACTTTTGATCTTTTCCTATTGCCCTAATTTGTCCATGATGGAAAATTGAAATGGACAAAATAAATCAAATTTGATATAAATTGTATATCAATATTCAAAACTAAACCCTAATATGCTCAGTTAACGGATGTAAAAATGTGAGTGAAACTAAAGAATGAAAATTAAAAGACCAGTGCCTTATAGGGTTCACGGAGTCGAGAGAAATCTGAAACAAGTTTATTTGTTTTGGCAGACGTTCAAGTTATTTAGCATTTTATTTGGTTTATAGCTTGTATAAACATGCATGATTGTGATTATTGAGTTCTTCTTAATAATCCAATTGACATTCCCTAATTACTATGATCAATTCAGAGAATTTAATCTTTACTGGAAAGAAAAAAATAATTGATCATACAGATGTAATGAATGTGCATTGACGAACTAGGTTTAAAATTGTTTACACCAATTCGAATAACCAGAAAACACCATTATGGAGACAACTTCAATAATACTTTTCAACAAATATCATAAACAACCGATACCATAAAACATTGCACCATCGTATTAGATTTTCATTGATATCTCCATGATTTTACATATGCAACCAATCTCATCCTTGCCAAAAAATTGTATTTTGTTGTCTCTTCTCTCTTCTCTATCTCCTCCTATCACCACCATATTGTTTTCAAAATGGACATTTATACATTGAGAATACGAAAGGACGCATCCTTTCGAAATAGGAAAAAAAAAATACAAAACAAAAGATAGAGAATAATTAGGCTCTAGTTAGCCACAAGTGAGTCTTAGCGAGGTGGTCCAAATAATCCTGACGCTTATACGTATCCGCATCTCTGACAGCATTCTGGATCGTGATTTCCATCTTGACCATTTCCTCATTTTGCTCGCTCACTTCCTCTAATGCTGTATCCTCTGCAGAAGATGTCTTCATGATTTCCTTCAACATTGTGTCACATTCATTCTTCCATCTAGTGGCATCCTTCAATTCCCCTTTATTATCAGAAAATGTGATCACAGTTTTCTTGGCAGCTTCAATTAATCCTTGTTTATCCCCCTGCAATTCCTCATAGAATTTTCGATGGCGATTGATAATATGATTTGCAACTTCAAGTGCAGTACTGTTAGCCTCATCACGTGGGGCCAATTCATGAAACTTCTCCATAATTCGTCCATCCATCCCTTCATGCTCCTTCAATGCATCCAGAGTATAAGAATACTTTCCCCACAATTGATTCAACCAAGATGTCAAATTGTCCTGCCTCCTCTTAACAATTGCTACAATTGCATCATACTTTCCTTGATTATAAGCACTTGACCCTATCCAATGATCTTTTGCTTGAGAGCTTTCTCCTTGAGTGAGCATTTTGGCTGGATCTATTGAAATACCAACCAAGTATCTCAGTCTATCATTTTCTCTCAACATTCTTTCATTACTTGCTTTATACATTTCTCTTTCTTTTATCAGTGTCTGGTCTATGCTTTATTCAATTTTGCAATATTTATCCCAATCTCTGCAGTAACCACAGGATCAGCCTCTCCAACCTTCAGGGTCATAACATGGCCAAATTCCTTCTCTATATCAATTACCATTGATTTCCTGTGGGGTGGGTACAAAGCCCATATCATCAATGATCCCTCATCAATATTATACTTAGAGCCTGCATACACCTGTGTTACCCTTTCCTTATCAAGTTTGTGTGTAACATCATTATCTCTTAAGAAACTATCGAAAACTAATGCAGAGTTGAAATCAAGTCTAGGAAAAATCATAACACTAGCATTCTCCAACATTTTCCTCCCCGTTTCAGGAGTCATATTTGTCATTTCATCATCCACACATTTTCTCAATTGACCCAATAACTGCTCTTCATTCCCAGAAGTGACAACACCAACATTTTCTCTTATTTCCTTCCCCTTTTGTTTGTACAAGAATGCTTTGAACTCTGGAGAATTTATAAAATCATCATATGAAACAAATGATCTATATTCCATATGTCTTGCATCAATATCACCACTTTCAATACTTTGTTCTCTAGTTGGGCAAACATACCGCTGAGTCCTTGACCTAGATATTCTCTTTGTTCTGCTCTATGGCACTTTATTCATTGGGGTTTCCTCATCTCCAGAAGACAATATTTCCATATCCTGTAACCCTTGGTTATAGCTATCAACCACCACCTTTGCTTCCTCTTCATCCAAATTCCTGATCATATCATCAAAAGGATAAGGTACATGCTGATACCTTCCAAAGTTAATCCTTTCTTTGGCTAAATTGATATATCCTTCAAGGTCAAAGTTTTTCCTTGGTGGTCCCCTTTTCATATTATAATGCAACAATCTATAAGGGATTGAATTATATCCCTCCTTAGCCAACATAGTGAAATCATCAAAAGATAATGTACTAGGCATAAAAGCCCGCTTCCCAGAAGAACTGAAAAGCATCACACTGCTGTAATCCATTTGTCTGACAATTTCCAAATAGGCAACTCTGTTTGGAACTGTCCTTGGCAGAATAAAAGGGGCATCTTGAAATCCATACACTCTGATCATTGTAGCTCCCTCCAAACAATACCAATCACCCCAGTTATGATAAATTGGCCCATTGAAATATTTTGGCCGAAGAAACCTTTTAATCTCATCAGTCAATGAATAATTACAAGGATACTTATACAATTTGTACAAAGTTTTCACAAAATATTCTTCAAAGTGGATGAAACTAGAATTAGCAAACCTGCTGTCCCAAATAGCAGTCCACAACTGAATAGGAAATGCTTCACCCTCCTTACCAATTTGAGAAACTCTCATTTCTGGAGGCCATACTCCCAAATCCTATCCAAAATACAACACCAAGTGCATTAACAATGAATAGTGTCTGAGATGAACAATAGAAGCTCCACCCTTTATAGCCACCAATCCTGAATCAAGCTCCCTAGAAATATATGAAGCATAGTCAAATGGCCTGGAGGTGTGATACTGAATATCTGCTGCGATAATCATTGGCACAATTGACATGAGTTCTAAGGCATCCATCCCCAATACTTGACACACTGAGAAATATGTGTACTTCATATAAGGCTCAAACAAATCTACATGATAAGGAGGCCCCTCACTATCTTGCAGAGGTTCTGATTTGTTACCCTATTTAATTCTATGGATAGGCAACCTCCAACCCTTATAGATTGTATCCATTCTTGAAAATTCCTTTTCCAACTCTTCACAATTGATCTCCTCATTGAAAAACCCTTCCAATTTGAAAACCTTGCCTATTGCTTCTTTAGACACATATATCTGTGGTTCTCCAGATGGGGCACATATAGCCTTATGTTTTGGATCATAATTATCTGCAAGCAATTTTACTAATTCTGCATTTACAAAAATATTAGGGCACACCAGTTTCCCTACATTCAACCTCCACGGGTTATAGACTGGTTCAAAATGATTTCTTCTATGGTAATGGAAACTGAATAGCTCATATCCTCTTATGGCAATCCAGACGTCACCTATGAACTTGCACTTGTCATCTAATTTATCAACCTCTGCCCTATGTTGTACCAACCTTCTAGCTTTAGGGCCCGAGCCAGGTAGTTGATCAATAAAGTCTTGGTTCAACCTCCTTTCAGTGCCCTCATACCCTGTATCAACCTTTTGTTTCTTTCCTTTTGATAGACTACTCTCACCAGGCTTTCTACCCTTACCCTTTCCAAAACCAGAAGAATCCATCTTCAAGTTTACAGAATCAAAATGTGAAAAACCAAGAAACAATTATTTACAGTATTCTGCTCTAGCTCCTCAGATTGAAAAATGTCCCGATTCTCTTTTCAGCATGCCAATTCACCTACAATCAATTCGAAACTGAAGAATTGATACAAACTTTACTGTTATATCCCGTTGCGCCATTAATGAAGCACAAATGAAAACCCATTTGAAATTGGCACTATTGCATCAAATATCCTTTCGATGAGAGACTTTCAAATCTGGGGTGAAGTCCTTTTGCAATGTCTGTTACACCCTTCGCCAAGACATAACATGGTCTTACCGACACTTGGGATAAAAAATAATGATGACCGTTACTTATTTTTTATGTCGCTATAACAATTCCGAGTCGGGGAGATGTTACATAGACTTCATTGTGTCATATCGATATGCATTCTTCAAGTCATATTCCCATCGCTGAGACAAAATCACCCTTTCACCAATGAACTCTCATTTTGGTGTGTCCACCAAGTATTCTCACCGAAGAAATAAACCCACCAATGAAATAATACCTTTGGCAAAATAGTAAATCTTTAGGAATACTCATATCGATGCCAAATGTCTTACCAAAATCACTCCTCCAGATTACTCCTATTCGGTGAAACTCACTCTGAACTACTCATTGGTATAACATTCAAACTTCGGTGAAACTTATGTCAAAAAGTTCTTCTCCTAGCGATGCATATCTCTATCGGCATATCTTTCAAATCAACAAGACCCCAATACTCTCTCCAATAGCCTTTTGAATCCCCTTGTATTTAGTTTGGCAAGACAAGAGTCACTTCGCCAAGACCTTCCCTGATGCACATAAGACTTACCGAGACATTTGCTTGCAAGCCAATCGGTAAAACGAAATGATTTCATTATGACTTCATGACGATACCAATCGGTTTAGCCGAAATGACCCCTCCACATGTTAGTCGGTAGGACAAATTGAATTCGCCGTGACACTACAATGACGCCCCAGCATATGCCGATATATTTTTTCTATATGCCGGTCGGCAAGAAAAAATACTTCGTTATAACATTACCCGGAAATGCCTATTTTGCCGATATGAATCTTCTTAGTTGCGGAAACAAAAGAAAAGTCTTGCCGATTGTCTGCAACAAATACATGTTAGTGAAAAATATAGGTCGGGGAGACTTTTACTATGTCTTGCCGATATGGGTCCTTCAATGAAATATGAAGAGCTAGACAGATTCTAATGGGTCACATGACAAAAAAAAGAAGCAAGACAATGCAAAGAGGGAATTTTATGCTTATGATGAGGACTTAATGTTGGAAACTCTTGAATGCAATAGACTGTAAAATAATAATTTTTTAGTTCTAACAGCTTCCATGCTTCAACCAAGATCCCTACAACAACATTCAAAAAAAATGTCCACCATCTGAGGCTACAACTCCAAACATCCAACACAGGAAAAGGAACAAGCCAAGGCGTATATGCACCCGTCTCCAGAACACAAACATCAAATCCTTTAGGCGGCCAAGGCACCATAGCAACAAGAAAGCGCAACACGAACACTAGAACGAAAAAAATTCTCTAGAACAAGATAAACCAACCAGATAGAACAACAACCACAAGATGACTGCCCTCATCCAACTAATTAAACCCACATGACTGAAAAATTAGCACCCACAGATTGTGCTATTACATCCATCCACCCATACCTCTTGGTATGAACATTAGTAATCTCATGCCATCACATAGGCAACCCATCAAACAAGAAAAATAAGCACCATGTACCAACCAGTCAAAAGACCAAACACATCCAGGTACTCCCACTACAAAGATAATGTCCAGATGAGTGCAACAATGCACGATAACACATGATCCAGGCATACTAAGTCCACCAATCCCTGCACATAGAAATGAGTAACCATGTAGTTACGAGGAATACCATCACATATATGCACAACCTACAATCTCCTTCTGCAAGGAACATTTCTCTCATCAATCTTTCACAGTTCTTCCAAGGTTCCATATCTGATTGAAGAAGAGAGTAGAGGAACCTACAAGTCATCACCCAAGTGGCAACACAAGATCACAAAAAAATAGTGACCCACCCAGCTCCACAAAGACATCTCAGAACTAAAGTCGAGAAAAATCAGGAAAAGAAAACCAGATTAGAGAGAAACAACAAATCAAAAACATATAGCATCCTCCTACATACATTTCTAAAAGCCAACTATGTCAAGAATGATCTTCTTCATATCCCAAAGGAAAAATCCTTAACAACATCCAACAAATCCATGGATGTAAGCACCTCAAAGAAGATCAGACTCACCCATATAACCATCTCCTATCAGTCCTCAAAAAACACAAGGAGATCCACTATGTTGTCCCCCTTTCATTATGAATCCTCCATAATCTCAAAAAAGCTCAAGATTCATATCATGAAAGAAAGCATAACACACATTTGAAAGATATAATGGGTGTATACCTTTCAAATAAAATTTACTACCGAGCAGACCAAGAAGAGAAGAATATATGCTCCTCCAAGATATACAAGTCATTGTGACTTACCCAAGAGCAATTTCCTTCATGGTCTCTATTGAACTCACATTCAACCAAGGTGCAAACTACTCAAAATTTCAGTTGTAACAAAAAAATTATCAAAAGAATTCCAGCCTCACCTTATTCTCCATGCATCCATGAGCACCAACAACCTATCATCTCATGCTAACTCCAAACTGCATTACTGCACTTATCATGAAGTCCACCAGCATATGACCAAAGTACTCAAAACATAAAGAAACACCAGACCACTAGAAAAGCTCCAAAACCTAGGATAGGAAATTATCATGGCATCATGATCTACTCATCTCCATTAGGAGATACCAAGCTTCAAGTGAACTATCCATGGTCTCAAGAGCAAGGCAACATGCCTAAACTCTAATCCAACATCACTTGTCAAGCACCACCAGCATCTCAGCCAAAGAATACCAAGGTCCTTCATGGCTCCAAGATGCTGCACATCTTCAAATAGTGACCATGCAGATGCGAGAGAACTCTTCTACATAAATAGGATCTAAGAGTCCCCACCAGAGGCATCTGCAACACCAAAGAAGATCATCCATCACCAAGTGATGAATCCACATTCACTGCTAAACCTCCCATTGAACCGTGACACCGAGCTTTCCAACCACCATGACTGAACATCTTCTGATCCAAGAATCTCTAGGTACAAAATGATAACATGTCCATCAGACAACAACGCCGAACAACACCAAGATTACCAGATCACGTAGACCACACCATCACTATCAAAAGCTTACACTATCTAGTGTATCCAACTCTCCATGACATTATGATTCACATGCTTTAGGTCCCGATCACTGACTATTCAGGTACTCAAATTCCATCCATCCTCTCATCTCAAAATAGCTTTGCCAATACATAAGTGACCATAGACAAGGTCAGCTAATAGATCTGCACCACACAGTTACAACCTCGTGGATACAAACAGTCCACTTCCAAGTTGTCTCACATCAAACATGTAGATAAGGACAAACCACAACATTGCACAACTTGTGGATGCAACCAAATGAAAACTTGCAAATCTATCATCACACTGGAAACTGTAAAACCGAGGTCATCAAAGAGAACAACCAAAGCAGACAAACATGACTCAAACACCAGATCAACAACAAATCCAATTTTCCTGTCACATCCACAACTCAAGCACCATAGTCTAGGTAACAAACAAGCAACACCACAAGAATGTTGAATGAAAACACATACCGACACTCTCATGTAGAGAAGACATCACAAATCCTCAAAACATGTCGAACTGCAACTATCTCATCCAGTTACACACTAGAAGCCAGGGTCTAGAAAATAGCTGAACAAAAACTCCACAAACCACAAGTTTTTCTTGACCCTGCAAAACCTGCAAAACCACAGTTTTTATAAAACACCCATGCATCTCCATATTCACTGCTAATCTAGACAACTTAGGAGTCTACACACAACCATCACGGTTAACCAAAACAATGAAAAACATGAAAATGCATCATAGAATTTTTAGGAAAACATACAAAAAAACTACAGAGCTAAAGACATGAATCTGAACCATGGGAGTGCAAGACACAGGTAAGAAAAAAACAATAGGTTCATTTCAGACCAGTTCCAAAAAACACTACCATGCACAAGCATAAGAGAGAGCCAGGCTATTCAAAAGTTGCAGACCAGCAGGATCAACTTCATAGCTTGCATGCAATCAGAGCAATAGAGAATCCACCTTCAGTGCTAAGTCAAAACATCCAGCATAAGTGAACAACTTCATGGCTGAACAACAATAGAAGAAACTCCATACCGCCGGGGAGCCTCTTACACAAACACCTAGTATGAAACCACAAGCACACCTCATGCCCCTTGCATCAGGAACATTTTCTATGAGCCAGGAGCCTCATACCACATCACCACAATATGATCAACTCTAGTCATCTCCAGTGTCTTTCAAAACTGTGTTGAATCAAAGAAGCAAGAACTTCCACTCATCGAAGGATCAATCACCAACCAATTTCTCTAGATTTCCTTAAGCTTGCTAGGCTATGAAATCATCATAGGTGAAATACCCAAAACTTTAGTAACCAAGAGAAGGCTTTGACACCACTTGTTGGTATCATCAAGCCTCAACCTCCTTCAACTAGCTCTGATACCACTTGTTGGGGATACGAGATCGATTTGTCATCATAGACTAGCATCTAAGACAACAGTGCCTTATTGATTTTCATTCAAATCACAACAAAGACACAAAAAACTATGCCATAAAGCGGAAGAAGGCACAATTGATCCCCCATTGATCCTCTGAGAGAAGTAAATGCTTGAAAAATAATAGATTCAACACAAGCACAAATTCAGTTTGTAGAATTAAACAACCATGAAAGACAAAACTATGAACACACAAATTTACATGGGGAAAACCCTTTTGGGTAAAAAACCCCACCCTCCAAAACACTCAACTCACATGTATTATTTAGTAACAAAAATGGTTACAATAGAAAATAAGAGCTATGATCTTCAAGAAAAATACATCTTGTTCATTTGGAGAATAGAGGCAACACAAAATAGAATCTTCACACAGTTACAATGTCTTCATTACATATTGTGTAGATTCCCTTCAGCTCCTCACAAATGACTATCACAACCGGCCTCATGGACAACCCAACTCAACCTATTGGCCTCCATAGGTTCACATCCTTGTAGATCTAAGAGTCTAAGTGTTCACGGTAAAATACCCACTCAAACACTCTCAACCTCTCTCTCTTCACTCATCTAAAACGATCTGACTGCGCACAAGATTACATATAATCTCTTACCGTGTGCCAACCTGTTCTGCCAGTCAAAGCCTTCAATGTTCATCGGGATAATAAATTATCCACCTACAAGCTTTCTATTTCTGATAATGTGCACCGCTTAATCCACAAGCATCGAGCCGCCAACATTAAATCCAGTCTTAGACATGTCCGTCAACCTTGCTATAATAATGTAGCTCTATCGCACATCAAAACATTAACCATTCGGCTAACCAGATCATAAGAATCTTCCACCTGTCACCATCTCATTCATCTATTGCTACTAAATGTCGGTCAAATCGGTCCAACTCGGTCAACCGAGTTTCGAGCTCACCCGAGCTCCTACCGCATTACCACCGAGCCCACATGACCCAGCCGTGGTACAATGGTGAGCTCGCCCGAGCTCACCCAAGCTTCTACCTCGCTACCACTGCCTTGTCAGACTCGCCTTGCGGTATGGCGGTAAGCCATCTGAGCTCGCATGCTGACTCCACCGCACTACCGCGTCCCTGTTTGAGTCGCCTCATGGTATAGCGATGAGCTCACTTGAGCTCACCCTCAGCCATCCCATGCTACCACTAAGCCAACCATTCCTTACCATAGTGCAATGATATCCTCTTGAAAAACTAGTGGAAGTCATATTGCACTACCGCTAGGCTGATCACAGGCGGTCTCACCATGGACACCATTGTAAGAGGAACCACCACCTGCGGTATGGTAGTAACCATCAAGTGCACCGCTAGTGTCTCACCGTGAACACTATGGTGAGAGAGACCACTACCAGTGGTATGGCAGTAACAACCGAGCCAGGTCATTGGTGGCCTTACCTTGCCACCGCGGTGAGAGAACTCACCGTGCGTAGTAAGGCAATAACCACCAGTGTAGGCTACAGTCGGCCTTACCATGCCACCGCAGTGAGTGAACTCACCGCATGTGGTAAGGTGGTAACTGCTAGATAGACACCACCAAGACCAAGCTAGACCACCGCGGTAAAGGCCAGAACATGAAGGAAAATGCCAAGTCCAAAGGGAACAAGCCAGAATGTTGAGGCATAATTTCCCAACATTTTTTTAGTGTTTGTGCCATCTAAAATGGTCATATCACTTGAGTGAAATCCAATATAACTATCTGCAGTTGCTAACCATGGCCAACCAAGGATAAGTGCATATCCTCCTAGTGTGGCTTTAGGTAGTGGAACTATCGACAAGTTGTAGGACTGTAGGAGTGGATCTCATATTTGCAATATTTAGTTGCTGCAGGATGTCCTTAGTCATCACATTGATTTCTGCACCTAAGTAAATTAAGATATTATTTATGTTCATTCCATTTATAACAACCTCATCTATAGGACTACCTGGATCACTGTACTTGGGAAGAGTTACTTTTCCAAGCATGATGTCAACAAGCTTCCCTACTACATGGACTATAGTGGGGTCCTTCTTTTTCCTGCCTGATTTCTTGAGGCATGCTTCCTTGATTACCTTTCCATAGATAGGGACATATTTTATAGCTTGAAACAAAGGTATCTAAACACATATATGCTTTAGTTGATTTAGGATATCAAATCTAGTTGCCTCCTTATCTTCTTTTTGTTTGGTAGCTTCTAATCTCTGAGGAAACAGTGGTTCTTGTGCTGTTTGGTTTGCTGGAGTTGGCTCAAGAGATTTAAGTGCACCAGGTTGAATGGGATTAGTCAAGGATTCTTCTTGCTCTTCCATAGGTAGCTCAGTGATGATGAGGGTGGAAAGAGCTTGCAAGGCTGTTCTTGAACGCAAACGTATGTCACTTAAATTCACAACATATGTAAGAAATTGATTTGGATCAACAAAATATACAAGATGCTGTTGTGGTTTATTATTTGGGTTGGGTGTGGGCTGGGCTGGTAACTAGGTAGGTTTAGATATATTGGCACTAAGATTAGGAGGAGGGGGCATTATAGCAGGTTGTTGGGTTTGAGAAGATGGCTGCATGTAGCTAGTGGATTGGTTTGGCTATTTCTGGCCACCTCTCCATTGAGATGTTTGCTGCCAGTTTCTTGGGGGTGGTTGCCAAGGTCCCTGAAATTGCTTCCAATTCCTCTAAGGTTTCTGCCACTGAGGTGAGGTATTTTGATAGTTGGACCAAGTGCTAGGTGGGTTATTCCAAGACTGGGGTGTGTATCCTCCATAGTTGGATGGATAGGGTGGCTTCCATTGGTCACCAGATGAATAAGAGTTAAAATATGGTCCAGCAAAAGATAGTGGATCTAGTGGCATACCTTATCTTGAAGCCCACAACCTCTTCTGTGAAACAAAGTAGACTTGGTCTTTCTTGGTCTGGATTGATTTGAAATTAGGTGGAATCTGCTTACTTTCAATGTTGTCTATCACCTTGCATCTACAGTCTCTCTTCTTCTATCTACACTGTGGGCAATATTCTGTCAGTATTGCCTCTACCTCCTCATGTTTCTTTTTAGCTTGAAGTGTATCCAAGTGAGTAGCTAGATTGTTAATTATATCTTGCTTGAAATCTTCCAATAAATTAGTAATCTCCATCTTTGAGACTCCACTGCTGGATGATTTACCCATAGAGGATTAATAGGTTCTTCCTTTCTTTGAAGCTGCCCTAGAATAGTTTTGAAATATCTTCTTGATATCATTCCAAGGGACTTGAGTTATATCTCCTCCTACCATTATGTTCAAGGCATCAATGCAACTTTCATTAATTCCTCTAAGAAAAAGTAATTTTTGTGAGTCTTCATTAAGTGTATGATGTGGAGATTTCTACAGACAAAATAGGAACCTCAAAATGAAGTCCTCCAAGCTCTCATCTTATTTTTTCTGCATTTTGAAAATGTCTCATCCTCTCATGTCACTACCCCTGCAATATTATTTGTATTTCTCAAGAAAATTTGTTCCCATATCTTCCCAAGTCCTTACAGTATTTCTGCCAAGGCTCATAAACCATCTTAATGCAACTTCTTTCAAAGTAGTAGGAAATAGCTTGAGTCTGTGGGCATTAGTGGTATAGTCATAGCTTCTGCAAAGTATATCAAACTCAAATAGGAAGATATCAGTATCTTCTATGACAAGCCCATAGAATTTAGGAAGGACTGAGGTAGGGATATTCTTGAGGTTGGCAACTTCATTCTATTTAGCAATGGGAAAGGGGAAAGCTGGTTGGTTTTGCTTGTTGGGCCTATCTCCATTTGCATCAGCCATGTCTTGATGAAATTCCAGAACAAAGGGTTCTTCAACAATATTTTGATCTTCAAGGGAAACTTTAGAGTTGGTCAAATCAAGGAATATATCCACAAAGAGTTGCGGTTCTTCTTCTTCGTCTCTGGGTAGATTTGGAAGTTCTACTGGCTGAAATGGCTCAATATGATTATTAGGAAGAAATATCCCAAAAGAATCTCTTCTTCTTCTATGCATGTGGTATCAACTCAATATTAGCCAACTCACACAAAGAATGGGTGGGAAAAAATAGTGGATCATACTTCTAATACTAAGAGAAAACTTCTGAAATACTAAAGCAGGAAAACTATCAATGACTCCAAAAGATTTCCTAGTTTGACACCATCCCTGGCAATGACACCAAAAATGTCAGCCTCCTATAATGATCTCAATAACCTAGCCCTTACTACCGTGATTTAGATATTGGACATTTGACCTGAATAGCCATCTTAATCACCACAAAGGGACATTTCAATTGTCAACCCAGGGATGTGAACTTGATATGGGTCAACACAGTATGTGCACTAGGAATTCCAGAGTGGTCATCTTCATTCTATATCTAAGGGAGACTTAAAACTAAAAGTAAATTATAGGAAAGGAAAAAAAGTAAGTGCTGAACATTACTCAAGAAAATCTAAACTGATTAAGCATAACAGGAAGGAAAGACTAAGCATTCAACAAAAAACTACTTTGCTAGCCTTGGCTATAGGAATAGTCACATAATAGGGTTCCAGTGGTTGTAGGAACAATCAATGCCAAGATTTTAACTAAGTACTCAAATAGAGACTAACACTAATCTATCTAAACTAAAACACAAATTACTCACCAAGTGGCCCCCCTTGGATGAGTATCCTCTAAACTACTATAAAGCTTGGATACTCAACTCAAAATCTCATGTTATTTATCAAAAAATGAAATTACATGAATATGGCTCGTAATCAGCTTGTACAAGAATATGGCAATCAACTCAAAATTCTCTCTCCTTCAGAAAGGATGATCGAGCCTTATTTATCAACTAAATAGGGTCATCAACTCCCACTAACTGGGAGGATGCCATTTAGGGAAAGCGAGAGAGAGAGGAAGTGACAGTTACACATGCAGGGGAATCCATTGGACATAGAATCCCAAACACGGACTCAACCATTACAGTAATTCCCATAATTCTCAATGTCATTGAAGATTGGTGCATAGCGGTTACATGCGGCTGACACAAAATCTTTTGCTGGCGTCCTAGTTTTGACCTTCGCATGTCTCCTCGACCTGACTGGTTGGCAACTGTATTTCTCAACTTAGCATATCAATCATGTCTATAGAATAATGTCAATACACATAATAATCGCATAATCATAATCATTTTAAGAACATTCATCAATCACATGCAAGATAAAGATAGATGGTCCACATAAAGGGTATATATATCATTAAAACCAATAGAAGGGAAATTAGTCCAAATGTCATATGTCTAACAGAACTATATGAAAATTTCAGCATATAATATCAAAGTCTAATGGTAATCCATGAAATAGCAAGAGATTGTATCCCTCTAGCTAGGCTAAATTCTAGGCTCATCATGCAGCTAATTTCATATAACCACCAGAGCCAAGTTTGTGCTGCTCGTGTTTTTCTAGTCTTGCCTTTATTGCCTTCGATGTATTGGGTACCCTATGAAAATTTTGAAATATGTTAGATTATGTAAAAAGAAAGAGTAATCAGTATATAATTACATTGTTGATAGTATCACATACCTTCCTTGGCCTAGTGGTGTCTTTCCTTTTTTCTTTTCAGAATTTTCCTTTCCATTCAACACCAGGTCCTTCCACTCCCTCTCGAGAATCATGAAGGGATGCTTGCACTTTTTTTCCTTCTCTATGTGTGACCTATATTGGTCCCTCACATACTTTAGATAGGTACCAACTTTCTTAAGGACCTTGTTTCGGTTGAATGTGGTATTATCGAACAACACAACTAAATGGTTAATGAGCTCATCTTTTAAATATTCATTTTGGGAATTCCACCCTATACATATGGTGGGCCAAAAAATATCCAATCTAATATCATTTAGATGTTTATAAAAAACATCATTTCCTACAAAATGATCATGGGATCTGTTAGACCCAAATTTTCATTAAAAATTCCAAGGTCTTTTTTGCCCACTTGAACCCATATTTTCACTATCTGTCTATTAAAAAATCATTTTCCCCGTCGAAAATGCCAAAACATGACACATATATTATACCACTTTCTTTATTTTCATTTTATATGTCATTCACCACCTTACCGCGACCTCCCACAATGGGCTCGCGGTATGGCGGTGGCAGTAAACAAGCAGGCACAAAGCAGTTACCGTGCCACCGCGCACGGTCTAAGCATAGACTGCAGTGGCACGGTGGGAGGTTAGTAATCGATGCAACAATAAAAAATGAAGCGGCTACCACTACATCACAACCAGTCAGAATAGTACCCACGGTGGCGCGGTGGACGGAGGTCAGCGGTCAATGACAGAGGAAGCAACAATGATAGCTACCGTGGTACCGCTGGAAATTAAGCCAATGACTGTGGTGGAGCGGTAAACGTTAGTAGACAACAAAGCCAGATATCACCACACCATGACCAAACAGAGGGGGGATCATGGTAGCATGATAGACAGGAGGGAAGCGGGCGAAGGTAACATAAAATGTTACCTCTATACCCTTGACAGACTAAACAAACACTGTGGTAACTCGGTATGCATGGAAGACAATAGTGAAAGGTGAACATTGAGGTGACACCACAATACCACAGATAGTTAGAATGAAGCCTGTGGTAGGGCAATGGAGGAAGGATAGAAGCCATCACAGTCAGACCATGGAACCACCGGGGGTCACGTTGAAGACCGTGGTAAAGCGGTGAGGAAGTAAACATAGGGAAACAAAATAGTCAAAGTCAGAGCACCGAGACACCGTGGAGAAGCATAATGTTGACCGCGGATGGGCGGTAAAATAATAAAGCCACGGGGAGGTGAAATATTAAGGGCAGGAAATGTATTAAAGTAAAATTAAAAGTTCGACTATAGTCATAAATATTTGATTTGCCGATAAGGCAACCTAATCAAATATTTTATTTTTTGTCCGAGAATATGAAACGGTTTTACTAGAAAGTGAAGGGTCACGACCCTTGGATTTCATGGTATAAATATTTTGTAAATTTGGTTAATTAGTGAGGGGATTTTTGGAGAAAAACAACAAAACTGGGATGTAAAATGATGAATAGTCCTTCTTTAAACATGGGGTGATGGAGAAAATATATATACACTAGTGAAATATTTTCTGAATTCGGTTGATGAGATGCTATAATTTTTGAATTTCCTATTTGGTTGTATCCAATTTGAAGTTTTTAAATCATTTAAATCAGGATAACAAGTATACTTCTGATTTATCACAGTGCTTTTTTTTCACTTTGTGTGATTTATTTAATAGGTGTTTGCAAATCAGAACTAAATTATTTTAGATAAGTCAGTGATTTTAGAATTTTGGTTGGATGATTAAAGAAGAACTTGGTAGGAAAATATTCAAGAATAATTTATGCAAGCCATAAATTGGGTGAAATAATATTCCGGTCATAGAATTTCATACTTTAAATATGCCTAACAATTTGAATTAAGTTGGATAGCGAAACACCTTGAATCCTTGTTATTTTTGACTCCATTGCCCAATAGATAGAAGGAACTGATTTGCCATATCCCAGAGGATAGAATTCATAACAATTTATATATTCAAAATATTTCTTTTGTGTAGTAGGTGTAGTTGCAGTCATTTTGTCTATCCACTCCTAATTGCCATTGTGGGTAGATTGTTTAGTAGGAAGTACATTTCAAATCTTCATTTTTCACATAGGTTCACCCACCTAGGTCTAGCAAAACCTAAAGAGCAGAAGGTTCAATTGTGTAATTAGCCTTGTACGTTGGCCAAAAGTGTTGTAAGAACTTGGCAAATTATTCTGGTTAAAACCTACATTTTTGAGAAGCAACAGGATCATTAGTCTAAAAAGAGTGATCAATAAGTAAATTTCAATTGGATTATATATAATAATAATTAAAACATTTTAAAGTACACGGGACCTCTATCTTTATGGGAAGGAAATCCTCGATCACCACAAATGTGATCGAAAGTGTTCCCGTACTATTAATACGGGAAGATCCAGGAAATGCCACTAAAACATCACCAGTACTAGTGGCCTCTGGATCCTTAGGTACATGTCCTGGTGCATGTTCTGGCATGTGTTCGCTACTAGTGGGTGCACTACCTAATGTCTGCATGGTATGTGTTTCTGAAATTTCAGTTGACAATATAGGAATGGATGATGGGGTTAAATGATGTGATGTATGCACATCAAGATTAGAATCGACACTTGTAACAACCCCTACTCCCCGAGCATCACTTGCAGTACCTTGATCATGGCCAATAGCATCATGAGGACACAAATAATCTTGAAAAAACAACACATATTTTAGTTCATGACATAAAATAGTACAAAATATAAAACCATGAATGAATTTATGTTATAATTAAAGATCTCATGACAACTTACTTGCAGGTTTTGTTCTCTCTCAATCAATATTTTAACCCTTTCTCTTATCTCATATGTTTGAGGCACTATGAATATTAACTTAAGAATTTCTTCATTGCATTTCTTTTGGGTCTTCCTCATCATATCCATAGGTTTACGAAATATGCGATGTCATCATCACATAATAGTGACTACACCTCCCTATGGATGCTCTCCTCTACTAGTGCTAGTGCCTTTCCTAGATCAGCTGACCGCGACAAGAATATTAAAAAGATTATCAAAATTAACCCAATAAACTTATGAAAAAACATAATAATAAAACATTTTTCTCGTATCTAATTTGTACAATTACAATGAGGTAAACCTATCAGGTAGAAGCGCCTAAAGATGCATTCTGATCTGTGCTCTAGGTCAAATCCTTCCCCGTACAATCAATGTTCCACTATGACAAAAATTAAATAAAAAAAAATATTATCGAAATGAAACCAATAGACTTACTTAAAAAAACATAATAATAAAATGGTATATTGGAGTCATTAATTGGAGGTTGGGTAAAATGGTATATAGTATGTACCACCCCCATAGGAACTATGTTTGTATCTATGTAATTCAAATTATAATCGATTAGCAAATCTTCCCCTAAAGTTATTGATTTTATCGCACATATGAATACACGATTTCCCTCGTACGCCTCTGTTAGAGTAAAGGTCTTAACTTAATTATGTTAATTAAGCTACCTTTATTCCCTTCTTAAGATTTCACGTTAGTTTGCATAAAGTGACATTTAATAATTATATTAATTATTAAATGTTATCCTATTAGGGCTTCTATTAGGGTTTTTCCTATTAGAGTTTGCATGATCTCCTTTTTATAAGGATTGATCCCATTGTATTTCAATATCAATTCATTCTCTCTGATATATACATTTTCAGTTTTCAGAGAACCCTTGCTTGTTTGTCTCCATCTCTTCTTTTGTGACAGGTTATTTGCATGCAAGTGATCTTCAGGGTTTGTGGTGTTGTATTTTCTCAACTCCTACATGGTATCAGAGCTCCACAACTGCTGCTTCCTATTCTTGTTGTGAAGATTCTTGGAGCTTCAAGGGTTTGGGGCTTGTTTTCCTGATCTGGCCTTGTTGTCGGGACCCATTGTTTTTGCTTTTAGTAGCTTCTTCTAGGTTTTAGCTTCTCCCTATGTCTATCTTAAGGGGGGGTGTTAGAGTAATTGGACATTTAATTTATTAATTAAACAATATTTGTTTAATTACGTAAAGTTCCCTTTTACCTCTTTTCACTTAAGCTAACATTAGGTGCATAATAATTAATTACTTTATTAATTATTATTGTGTAAGACTAGGGTTTTCCTTAAGTTTTTTTACAAAAAAATATTTTTTTTGTTGTTTTTTATTTTTTAAAAAAACAATTTTTTCCAAAATAAGCCCAATTGCACTTTTACGGTGACGACCGTTTGACCGTCAAATTTAACCCAGTGTTTTTGCTGCGACAGCCGTATGACCGTCAAATTTAACCCAGCACTGGTTTTTTCCCTCTTTGGAGCTGATTTATTCCGGAGGTCGTAACTTGGGCATACGATATAGTTTTTTGGCAAACGAGATATCGTTGGAAAGCTGGTTTTCTCATCTTTCCAGTGGTGTGGGTTTCATCACATCTTTTTTTTGTTGGTGCATTCTACAGCCATTTGAAGACAAAGGGGCTATTTTCAATCTCAAGCTCATAACTTTTGATCAGTTTCTCCGTTTTTCGCAATCTCAGCGGCGTTGGAACCATATTTTAGAGCTCTTCAGTTTCATCCATGCCATTTTTCCAGATTTCACTCCAGGTATCTTTTATTCAGTTATTTGTGTTTTCACATTCTGGTGGATTACCTGGACATATTTGCTCTTGGAAACATTTTGTTTGCATGGGATGCTTCATTTTTGGCTATTCTTCATGTATTTCTAGCATTTTGAGCATCATTTGTAAGCTATCTTTTATGTAAACGCACTGAGATAAAGTGCCGCACTATTGTACATGCATTTTTTGGGGATTTTGCACATAAGGTTGTGCCATATTTTGTACTCGCACTGATATTATAAAGTGTCATGAGGGGTTGTGTAGTTTGCCTTTGTTTTTCCATCACATCCTTGTCCGGTGAGTGTCCCTCTATGACGACAGTGGATCATATGATTCCAGCCTCATGCATGTGTGCTTTGTTTTGCACACCACTTTTTCAGTTGCAAGTGCTTTCTTGTGCACTTTCAGATGTTCTATCTTCTTCATGCACTACCGGGTGTTGCACACCATTTCAGTTGATCTGTCAGGCTCCTAGTTCACCATTATGGGGTGGTATTATACTGTTCGTGGTAATATTTCCTTGGTTTTTCCTTGGAAGGAATCTTCCATTCTCAGTTGATCAGTGTTTCAGACTATTGGTTCTTGTGCCATCTGTATCTTCGTTCCAGGTGTTTTCCTTTGTTTTCCATCTGATTCGAGTAGTGTCATATGGGAACTCATGCAGATTATTGTCTTCTTGTTCCTGATCATCCTATCTTCAGCGAAGGTTCTTCAGCACCATAGCAGTCATCTTTTGGCAGTTATTTGCAGCTTCTTCTGCTTCAGTGATGTCTCTTCTTAGCTTTCTTCTTCTCTTTTTAGAGTAGAGATTTTTCCCATGAGGTTTTCTCTATTTCTCCATTTTACAGAGATTTGGTTGTATTTGGGTACTGATCTGGCCTAGTTGCCAGGACCCATGTTTGCCTTCTTGCATTGTAGTTACCTTTGCTTTTTTGCATTTGTTTGTAGCTGCACTGTTGCTCATCTTAAGGGGGGGTGTTAGAGTAAAGGTCTTAACTTAATTATGTTGATTAAGTTACCTTTATTCCCTTCTTAAGATTTCACGTTAGTTTGCATAAAGTGACATTTAATAATTATATTAATTATTAAATGTTATCCTATTAGGGCTTCTATTAGGGTTTTTCCTATTAGGGTTTTATTAGGGTTTGCATGATCTCCTTTTTATAAGGATTGATCCCATTGTATTTCAATATCAATTCATTCTCTCATTCTCTATGATATATACATTTTCAGTTTTTAGAGAACCTTTGCTTGTTTGTCTCCATCTCTTCTTTTGTGACAGGTTATTTGCATGTAGGTGATCTTTGGGGTTTGTGGTGTTGTATTTTCTCAACTCCTACAGCCTCGAATATGCAATTGGGTTTCTTATTTGTTGACCTAGGTCGTGTACTATTTATAAACCCTACAATATTCCTCGATTATTTTGGCCTTCCATTAATGTACATAACCACTCCTTTATTTTGATCCTTATCTTTTAGCTGTATACAATTTTCTAACAATGCATACCTATGCATACTTCATGTATATTGAGCCAGCTGCATCCAATCTTTGTAATTGTAATAGGGTCCGATAAACTCCATCAATTTAGTAAATTTGTCGCAACATACCTTTATGCCGTCCACGCAAAATAGGCCCAAACCATGTAATGACGATGGTGCTATGCGATATATCCTCTCATTGACACAAAAATCAGTGTTTATTGGAGGAAGTTCCTTGGGTACCCATTGTTTCTGTAGATGGTTGTACCTCAAGGGCACCTCAATGTCGCCTATGCTCTCATCATCATAAGAACTTGACCCCCCTTCAACAAGAAAAAAATTCATGCGTTTACAAATTTTTCTTCTAATCTTTTGACCTCTAGTTGATCTCCCTCTTTTAGACCTACTAGATGTCTCGCTTTCCTCTTCTCTTCCTGAATTTCCCTCGCTCGAGGAAGACAGATCTAACAAATACCTATTTGGTGGTACCTACACTCATAAGGATGTTGGATGGATTTCTTTCATGGTGATGTGATCCCGAGGTGAAATTATGATTAATCTATCATTTCATCGCTAGAATTTGATAGGTTATAAGGCAATCAAGTCTTGATAGATTGCAACTTATTGTTACTACCGTCCAAATCTGTCCATCACAAATTAAATCAATGTATGAAGGAGACTGTCCCTTGCAAATAATGACTTTAAAATGTTATTATTTTATAACTAACACAAACATGGAGATTGGGAGATGCAGTTCACAGTAGCTGAGGCTATGGAAGCCTAAAAAATCTAGACTTAGTGATGAATTTTCCTACATGAACAATGTATGACAATGTTCCAAGGATTTTTGCATGAAAATTGAGGGGCAAAGGTAATGAATGATAGTCATTATTAGTCTTACATTCTCACAGTCTTAAACCAATTCATTTGATTTACTAGACTTCTACTTAATGTTTTAACTCCCAAACTTCGTAATGAGTGTTAAATGTGACTATGGTCCACCAGTTACACAACCAAGGCCTCCAATGTATTCTATAATTGTAATCAAAGGAATTTTTCTCTTCATTCAAGTAAATAAACTTGAAGGGAAACACCACCAAGTGGTTTATTGGACACCTACATGACTAAAAATAGCAGCAAATTCACATTTAATGTAAATTTCCATTGAAATTTTTTGTAGTGTGCAGAAGAATGGTTTCACCATACATAATATTTTGGTTTAAGTTGTCTTCAAAAATATGAATTAGAACAATAATAGACATAATTCAGGTGCAACTGTGAGGTGGTTCAACAGTCAACTAGTGATAAACTCCATATTTCTAAGTGGTTAACGGGGAGGGAGTGTATACTAGGCTTGGTTAAGTCATCATAAGTTTATGCTTAGGCAATAAATTTTTTTTAAGTCATCTTAAATCTTCCTATGTCTAATTTCTAGGAGAATTTTGGTATGTTTTAAGGTAGGATGAGTGGTTGCATCAATGTTCTAGTTCTCTATGACAAGGTTTCAACATCTTCAAATAGTGAAAGTTAGTGCTCATAGTCATTTGAAACAACAATATTTTGATTATGTATGATGGTAGGATTTGATAACTTAAAAGAATTGGCTACCCAACAAAATTAAAGTTAAAAAAACTTTTTTAGTTTAAGGGGTTAGCAATTTCTTTCATCTTTGCATATTGGTTTGATGCTTCAAATGATGCATTTCTTATCCCACTTCTATCATATTGTATTCCAATCCCATTGCAAATAAAAAAGTTTAAACATTTAGCAATCTTCCATTCTTAGCTTTGAAGTTGTTGGCCTTGCATACTTGTTTTGTTGAGTCACAAGTTTGCATGATAAGAAAGGAAGAATGAAATTTTAAATTTTAAATGTTGCTAAGACCATATCTTTGAGTTGCTCCACTTTTGTGCCCAAGCAACCATATTATTTTTTGGTGAATTGGGGTCAATAATATGTTCTACAATCAATGGAAGATGACTCCATGCAATATAGGCATAGCTCATTGGGGAGTCTCTAGTGCAGGAGCACCTACACCTTATGTTCACAACTGGAGCATTAGAGGTTGATCATAGAAGTCTCTAGGGAGGTTTTCAAAGTTTTTTGATGTTTTAATAGGGTCTAAAAGACTATTTATTGTTTCATTGATCCATATTATAAACAAGATCAAATATGTGAAGAAATTGTCAATGATGGTCAAATATTGTCAATGTAGGTAGAATAGGTTTTCTTGTAGGGAGTCATGTATTCAAGGTGAATAAGGTCTAACAATACAATTTTAAATGTGTTTAGGGTGCTTGGAAGTCATCTAGTTGATAATGTAAAAAGTTGCAATTGTTGACATTAAAAGTTGTCAAAATTGCAATTTTGCAAAATAATGGGTTGTTAAGTGTTTGTAAGTCAGTTATGGATATTGGTTGAAGGTAGTTGGGGTCTGAGATGATTTAAAAATCCTTCCAAGGCCTGAGAAAATGTTTTTGGAGGAGTTGATACCAAAATTTCATACCAAATACCACGTTATTGAAGCAATTTTCTATGTTTTTACTGTTTTTCTGAATTTCTTTTGTGTTGTATGGATCCATACAAGCTTAAAATGATTTGAGATCATTGGTGTAGATAAAAATATGTGTTAATTTTCATTTGAAATTGTTTTGAAGTGCTAAATCACTGTTTTGTGAGAGAAAACAATCAAATACAGAGACTGCCCTATTTTGCCTATGTAAGGGTTGGAGGGCTAAAAAAAAATGACATCCACCAATCCACCCACTATATTGGAACTGTAACTCAGTAGATTGGTGTGAAACATGCTAGGATAGAGTTTAATTTCATTTAGGGGTCTGTTAAATCAAGAAACTTGGCATTGAAGTGATGCCCTAGGGCTGACATGGGCAATTTTCTTGTGAATTTGTGGTTGTTAAGTCAAGGTTTGTCAATTTGATGGATGGAACAGTATGAATGAAGGTTGTTTGTCCTATTGAAGGATGATTTTAATGTGTTGAAGATAATAGTTGAGTTAGGGAGGTCGGGTATATGGTGTTTCTCTAAAACCCTACTATTTCTCCTCTTACAAGTGCATCATTTGCTTTCGAATGTGAGTTGGCCATGACAAGTGCTTAAGTGTTGAACCATTATGCTTGGTCAAGATGGGAAATGCATGATTTTATGTATTTCTACGTACCCATTTCTGCACATGTATATTGGATGTAACATGATACATGAAAGCTTGTTGCATTTGATTAAGGTTGGTTCTTTGAACTGATTTTCTAGTGTATATGTGACTAGGTTTAGTATAGGGCCTTAAGTCATGAATGCCAAGCTTTCTATGGGTCTAAAACATGATCTATAAATTATGGGAATGGTCAATCAAGTAGGGAGTATTTTGTAATTGAATGTATCTATGAATGTTTACAAATTTTCAAGGGAACCTTTAAGCCCAATGATCGGTTCTCTATTGCCACATTTTCTTGGCCAATGTAGCAAGAGGTACATTAGTGCATTGCAAAATATTTCAAAATAGTATTTGATTATTACATGTGGATTGTTGTTGTTTTAAAATGGATAATAGAAGAATGTTGAGTTGTAGATGTCTTCTATTTTTATTTGTATATACATATTCAAGTTAGTTATGTTGATGGTTTTCAAGCCTATTCTCTTTCCCTTCTCAATGTTTACTCAATTATCCAATGGAGTAGGTACTAGTACAATTGGTGAAAGGCTAAAATAAATTAGTTTTAAAATCTATTTAATTAGCATATGAGTAGTTGTTAGGTTTTGGTACATCCACATGATCCAACAATATAAATTGTGTCATATCTTATGCAAGTTGAAACTAATAAAGAGTTTAATGATCATGGTTATGTGTTTCTCTCTCGCACGTGTATGAATTGTTAAGTGGATACACTTGTAGGAATATAACATTATTTTTTATCTTAGGTTTAATTGCAAGAGAATTTTCTATTTTCTTGTTAGAGGTTTTGAAGGTCTAATTGCAACTAATGCTAACATGAAACTAGTGAAAAATCTTAGGGATTCATAACACATTGGGCACAACTACTATTAGCACTATGTTGTACAATCTTTGCTAGGGATTTATATGGGTTAACAAAGAATGACAAAGTTGACATAATTCTTATAGCTTCAAACTAGCATGCTCATTGTCATTTCTTTGCAAAATCCAAACCTTACTAATAATTTGAAAATGGAAGCTAACTTCACATAGCTAACTGAATATTAGTTAGATGGGTCTCATTGTAGAACCCATTAAGAACATGTTTATACAAGGGAATGAAAGATAAAATTCTAAGATAGTTACTTTAGATGAGTTAGACACGATTTATTTGGAGTATTAAAAAATCACAAGATTGATATAGGACTTGACTTCTTAGCATCACAAGTAGGGTTGAGAAAGGGACTCTACAAGGGTATTTCAATCTTGATCAATGGTAGAGGCATTTACAGCTCTAAGTGGGTAGGTAAGTTGCTACGTTTTGATGCATCTGCAGAGTTGAAGACTACAAAAATTTCCTGGGCATGCATGCTAGTCAGGGTATGGCTGAATACAACTATTTTATTTTTTTTGTCTTATCTATATACCATTTTACGAGAATGGGTGTGCCAATATACGAGAAGATCTTTGGAAGGCATGGAAATTGTAGGTTAAAGAGAATGGGGGTGACAAATATCACTTACAATACTCATTGTCCCTTGGTCATCGATTTTCCCTGAGTGCCCTCAACCTCGTCGCTCTGGCTTTCCTCCTGCCCTATTGCACACTAAGCTATGTGTGCTCCTACACACACGTATTGATATGCAAGGTTTTCGCTCCTCCAAACTCTTCCTTATTGCTGGTATTGACCTTTCACTTCTCCAATTTGATGCACAAGCTACTGCAACCTGAAAATAAGGTTTCAACGAAGGTTTTAGAGTATGTTAATTAAAATGAAAATTATGAGCGCACCATTTATGTTTTCATATTAGACATAGTTAAGTATATATTAACTATATTTTACTTAATAAATAATATCATTATTCTATTTATTATAATTATATATTATATTCTTTAAATATACATATAAAAATATTATATACATATAATATATATATATATTATTTTATAGGTGAGTGCTACCAAAAGGGGGTAGCTCCCATAATATAGGTTCCTAACAAGAAAAGAATTCCCTTGCTACGAGGGGTGCAATACAACATACCAAACATACCAAAAGGATATGTTGGTCATTCCTACAAAACACAACACACAGAACACAAGATGCCTCATTTACTTCCAAGTTTTTTTGATCTTAACGCCATTTGGTGTTTTAGTATAGAATAAGACAATTTTTTCTTTGTGACCTTAGTCCATTCCTGTTCAACCATATGAGGAGAATCCAGATCATTGTTTTTTCCATTTTTAGTTCTAAGGGAAGCAACATTTAGAGACATTGGTGGATTTGAAGACTGTGATTTAGATAACATTGACTGTGATGAGACTGAAACCTTAGTGGGGGGAGGAGAGGCATCCACCGTTTTTAAACTAACACTAATCAAACTCTTCTCAGCTCAAACTTGCATGGCTGATGGGAAGGGGAGCATGAAGGAGTAGTATCCACCATCGTAACTAGTGCAGTGGAACCATCCTCCTTCGCATTTGGTGCGATGACATAGTGGTTGGACTTTGCACCAATCCACCAAGTAGGCTGGTTTAAACCACCTTTACTTTGTGAAAACACTTGCTTCTTATTGCACCAGGCTATAGCATGGGAGGTAGAGAAGCATTTCCTGCATCTGAAAGCGATCTTTTCATAGTCTAAAGGTTGTCTCCAGTGTCCATTTCCTACCTTCAAGGAGATTTCTATTGGAAGACCTTTGGATAAATCAAACTCCATAGACACTTGAGCATAGGTAGAATTCTCATAATTGATGGTTTCCTTTGAAATACTGTGATACTTCCCAAGTCCATTGGAAATGGCTTTCAAACACTCAATCTCCCAAAATTGTAGTGGGAGGTAAGGAAGTCTTACCCAAAGGCACGTTGAGGAGAATGTCTCTATTTGGGGGTCAAAGGATGGGAACCAAGGCTTGATGCACAAGAAATCCCCTTGAAAGACCCATGGGCCAGAGTTGAGAATTACTTCTTTATCTTCTAAAGAATCAAATTCTAGAATGAAGAAACCCCTGGCGTAGGGATAAATACTGATTTTGGCCTCCATATATTCCTTCCAATTGGTGCATATCCAGTTGTGAGGATCACATAGTTTCGGCCATACCCTAAAAAACCTGCAAATTAAAGCGTATTCCAATAAATATTCTTCCATGTCATGCACGACACCATCCAAGCGAATCACAAGAATTATATCCAAATGGCGAACAACAAGCGAGGGGATAAGCACAAAGGGGTGAGTTGCAATAGGATGGGTACCGACAGAGACAGGTCGCCCATCAACCACACAACCATTCTACCCAAGTGCGGCCTTAAAATCTAAATTAGGGCATCTGCTTGTTCGCGAAGGAGAGAGGGGCGGAGCCTTGGCATTCATCGCAGCCTCCATTATGCAACACTCACTACCATTTTCAACCAGACATGAGGCATTCACACCCAGTTTGTCACAGGGGGAGGACCTAGCACCATCACTGCTAGACGCGCGAGAGGAGTCAGGGAATTTCGGCGCAGAGCAATCCATGAGCGATTTTATTTCTTATACATATAATAATTAATAATTATAATTTATTATAATTATATATTATATTATTTAAACATACATTATAAATTATTATATACTATTATATTAAAATTATTAAATACATATAAAATTATTATAATTAATAATTAATAATTAGTATATTTTTATATAATACAAAATATAATTAATATAATATATATTTTTAATATAATAGTAATATTAGATTAAATTATATATAATATAATTATATTTATTATTATATAATAGTATATATATAGGCTTTTACCTAATATTTTAGAGGATTTTACCATTAAATGATAGTTGAAACTTGTTTTCCAATGACACAATAGTGGTTTCTAGGCATGAGATTTGTTTCAAGCTCAAATCTCACAATATATGTAGTTTTGATTAGCAAGGCCTAAAAATCTAGTTATCATTGTTGGCGTGAACATGCATTTTACAATAATATTTTAATTTTATGTCTTAATCACACCTAGTTAGTTAATTATATTAAGGGAAACCTTTAGGTGTCTTAATTCATGTGTATATACATAGGGGCCCTTATATATAATATAGGAAAGGGTGAGATAATCTAGGGTAGATGAGAGCCCCTCATGTGCATATGAACCTTATTAGGACACTTGTCACATTCGCATGTGTGATTCTCACCTACTCCAAATAACTTTTTGTCTCATCCTTGACTACATACAAAATCATCTTTATGTACATTTTTATCACATCAATATTGGAAATAAATCATTTTTTTTACTTATCTCTCTTGTGAAAGTATTCTTGCTCATATGAAGTTATTTTACAAACTTCAACATGGTATCAAATCTAGGAAATTACAAGTCCCTTTCTCTTTTTAGGATATTTTTCCAAGATAGTTTTTGGGTGTATATTCCTAGCTCAAATTTCAAATTAGTGTTGAGTCCAAAAGGCTCAAATTTTCCAAAATCAAATTGTAATATTCATAGGGTTTAGATCTATTTCAAGAATGGATACCTTTTTTGGCTTCCTAGTCCATATAGTGTATGCGTTTTTGTACATCTATGTTGATGTTGTACCATTTTTGCATCCTTTTGTGTCACTCACATAATTCCTTGGTAGATGTAACCAACACACATATATGGTGTATAGAGAAGAGATTTTCATTTTTTTAGGTTTTATTTAATATCTTTTATATAGGGTATGAAATGACCCATATAGCACCATACTTATCTAAGGTGTAAATAGGGTTCCCCATTGGGCATAGGACCCCCTATTCCTTGTCGTAACCATAGGTACTTCACAATTTTTTTGACATATATGTGGTTTTAGGGTATGCCACACTATGATTAGGTTTACTTAAAATTATTAGTGTTATTATCTTATGTGGTAGATCTTATTTTACAGTCCTCATGATAGAAGCCCATGTAGTCATGATATTTAGTGCCTAGCACATAAGAACTAAATATTTTTTGAACACCACTTTGGACTACCACCAACATTGGAAATCCTTAGTCATCTCTACTCTACTAGATATCTCAACCATTTTTTCACTCAACTTGTGACCAAGGCCACCTAAAAGCATCATCCTTATATACCATAGGGGCCCTTTTTCATCCCTTTGAGGCTATTTCTTTCAAAATCACACAAATTTTTTCCTATGATGTCATATTTTTGTGATTCACATAACCTTCATCCATGAGTCAAAATTGGCTAACTTCTTTAAATTGATTAGAAAATACAAGGAATCTACTTGTAACCTCCATTTTTTGTTTGACAAGCCTATTTTCCTATAAATTATAAAAAATGTTGTGTTATTAATGGTTGATTTTTTATTTTCCATTGTTAAAATTTACCATGTGTATTAATTCGTTTGAGGGGCTAAAAGGAAAAAATTTAAGTGCCCATTGCCCTTTTCTCTCTCTTGGTATTTGTTGTCCTAATAGATGAATATAGGGCTATTGAGATGCTATCCCTACATAACTATCACACAAAAATTAAATATTGAAAAAAGAGGTTCTATGGTAAATGTTAGCTATCGAACCACTTCTATGTATTAATGAGTTTTAAAAAAAATATTTACAAAAAAAATGATGAAGCCATGGGTTTGATTGGATTACATGATTTAGGTAACTGTTTTTTATATTGTGGAGTGCACAACACCTCAAAAGGTAAATGATGATTTTCATGATCTATTTGGTAACATTAATGAGTTTTATGCATTACAATTAGAAGAAAATTTGATATATATTTCTCATGATGTTCATTGCTTGATTGGGATTTATTTAAAAATTTCAAGTTATTGTAATTGAATTGAAGGGTAGTTTAAAATAAAAAATCAATAAGGAATGTATCTTCTTGATTTTTTCTAAGGTAAAGGGCCCTTTTTAGGTGTTCTCCTCTACCTTTGACTCACCACGAATGGAATATGAACTAACTTTAAGATACCCTCCCTAGATATTTTATATGAGAACCTTAATAGGAAGTATTCCAAACTTAGATAATTGGGTTCTCTTCCTAGTTGTAAGTCAAGCATTAATGGATCAATATTCCAATAGAAAAGGTAAAAATAGGTAAAATATTTTTAAAAAACTACTTTATGTTGTAACTCTCCATCCAAAAATATATGTAATTCAAATAAATAATCCACACCTCCCACTTTTAAGACTAGTGAGTCTTAGTCCAAGACAAGGAAGAAGTCAAGTGACATGTGAAATTATTGTGGAAAAATTAGGCATGCTAAATCTAGGTGTTGGAAGAGGGTAGAGACATTAGAGTAAGTCCTCTAGTAGAAAAGTATTTCTATCTCCAAACCTTCTTCCACTTATAAAGGGTATTCCCTTTTTTCTTGGGCTTTACATAAACCATTCTCTAGCTAGATACTTGATTTAGGTGCTTCACATAATATGAATCATCTTATTTCTTCACTTTCTAATAGTAGCACTTCTTAGTAAAAAGTTGAAAAATCTCCACAAGTTTTAGTTTTAGGATCAAGAAATATATAGTTGGTAGATGGTTGCATCAACAATGTTCTCTTTGTTCCTAAGATTTATACTAACCTTATTTATATTTATTATATTTTTCATTTTAGTGATGGGAATATTGTAGAGTTTTCTCAAAATTATGGGAATATTTAAGTGATTTCTAGTTAAGTTTGATTTGTATGTTTTATTTTAGAACTAGAATGGTAGAGATAGGATAGAATAATATAACCATTGGTTGAAAAGTCATTGTAAGAACCTTAAATTCATACCTTAAACCTACAAGATAAACCTTATAACACAAATCAATGCAAGATGATATCATTGGATGAGTATTAGTTGGTTAGTATATTATTACTAGATCAATCAAGAGAAAATTGATAACTAAGTACTTGAATTTTATTTTATTGACACTTGATAACTGCAAGATTATAGAGGTATTAGGTTTCTCAATTGAAGTAAAGAAAGTGGTTGACAAGGAAGTAAAATCTTTTAGAAACTCATAAATGATACATATATAGATATATCTTCTTTATATTATCCTTGTAATTAGTTATATATCTTCAAATATAAAAAATTAAAAGGAATCCAATGTGTATCATCTAATAATAACTTATAGAAAATATCAAAAAGATCAATAATAATAAAAAATATTAACTAAGAAGCCAGGAAAGCATACAATAGTATATGTTGGTAACACTATAATATATACAAGAAAACAATATATGCATACAATGTCACATGTACATCATGAATTAATTATGTAACCATAGAAGTCAAATATAATTCTATAAAGAAATCAATATCAAATAGATAATATAATCACATAACTCATACATTTCAATGTAATTGATCTTCTTCTTCATCCAAATATTTGTCTATATCATCCAATCTAGATTCAACATTGTAAGGATTGGTCATATAATCATCATCGTCATTGATATCAGTTTTGATAATGTCATCATCCATACGGATATCATCTTCATGAACATTAACTCTTACATCATTATTATCTAGTTCCTCTTCTTCGACATCTTCATCAGGAACATCATCAACTAACTGTTGATCCTAATCATCATCCACATCATCTTCTAGTTCTTAAGTATCTTCTTCTTCCACCACAATATAGTTTACCGGCCTTCCTCTTGGATCATGTCTAACAAAAAATGACCAAGCCAGTTTACCTAGAACCTCTGAGTAAAATACCTGCTCACATTGGCTTGGAAGAACATAGGGCTCATTTCCAGTTGACTCGGTCGACCTTGTATTAACCATGGTAAATCCATTATCATGTTCAATAACAGTTTTTTTGAGATCATTTTCATTCAATTGTAGCCTATACCATTGGACGATGAACAAAATTGATTTGAAGGACTTAAAGTCACACTCAAGAATATCATCGAAAATCCCATAGTATCAATTTTTTGAGACTTCTGGATGTATATTGCTTCTAGATGAAACATTAGTCACCTAAAAGACTACAGTTATCCCATAATCACAAGTTTTGTTTGCGTCATCCAACTTTTTGATTCAAAATTTACAACCATTGCACCACATAGCCTTGTGGTGTTTCACCTTCAATATGTCAAATTACATGTAAAAATTATTGCATCGTCTGTTGATAAACATATTTATTCTTGCCCGAATGTATGCAAAGAAAAAAATGGAACATATATATACATCAATATAATTGAAAATAATTAAATAATATGGGTGATTAATATGTTTATACATACCTATTTATCTTGTAAACCATATGCTAAATCAATTTCCCTTGGTTTAACATTGGAATCTCCATTACGATGAGCTTCTTTAACCAATGAAGGCACACCTTCCCATGTTAATGCGCGACTAGATTGTTGACATCATTCAATCCATACCATCATCCAATCAAGATTTTTTGCGACATACAAATATAGTGCATCCCAATCTCGACCAATTGTATCAAACAAAATTGAAATTCACAAACGACATATAACTAGTTAATTACCATAGTATACGACCTTAATTTATAATTGATGTATATTGAAGATTAATCCATGACCATCTTATAATTACCTCACTTTCCTCAATCTACCTTTCCCCATTAGGTACTCCCCTTTGAATTTGCTAGTGGAGTTGGTATCCCAAATGCAATCTACATGGATATTTGCTGCAAACTTAGGAAGATTTAGTAATGTACACCATGGCCTGGTATACCATATATCCCTCCACCATAGAACCCTTAGGATGTGCTCTTTTTTTAACCAAAGACTTCAAAAATTTTAAGTGCCTCTCAACCATCCATATTGACCTTGTGTGTATAGGTCCACACAATTCAATCTCCTCAACTTGGTGTATGAGGTAGTGTTCTTGTACATTGAAAAATGTCGAAGGTAGACACTTTTGCATTTCACACATTAGACGAGGAATTTTTCTCTTCCAATATTTTATATCTTCTTTATGGATTTATTTAGATGACAACCATCTACAAGTGATTCAAGGAGCAAATATATTAATGAGATTTAAAAAAAAATACAATATATTACATAACAAGTAAAACAAATGGCAAATATAAGATCTATACAAAAATTGAACAAATATCGCTACTTACCTAATGTATTTTCAAAGATCATATATATCTTGCTTGAAATTGCTGTTGAAGTTGTCTAGGAGAAATAGAGGTAGAACGTACTACAACAATTATAAAATTATATTTTCATTATTTTTCCAAAAGTGGTAAACATAATACACTAAAAAGTACATGCAATATACAAATATATATATAATATACCAAAATAATTACCTTAATGAAGGTATGCCAATCATGCGTTTTCATCCCTAACCCAAATTCACCTTTCTTTGTTATGATATTGTTTATGTTCGCAACAAATCCTGTGGGAAATCAAATTTTTCGTATGACTTTTTTTATAGCATTGCTTTGTTTCTCCGTTAATAACCAAGGAAGGGTGCTTATATTAATTTGTTCTCCATCGCTATTTAATTGAATGACATTTTTTATTGCATGATTGGCTTCCTAAATGTCACTACAAATTTTGATAATTTTTTCTTTGTCATGCCTTCCATCCAATATTTTCCATAACGTTTTTGTTACATTCTTTCCGATATGCATTGTATCAAACAAATACACAATTTGTAGCTTCTCATAGTAGGGAAACCTACTAAATTGTCTGAGATAACTTTTCAATCCCTGTGGAAGCCGACCATTAATGTCTTGACAACCTTCATGAAGCATATAAGTTAAACAAATTAACAACGACAATCATTGTCAATTACAACATGAGTAAAAATAACACAATATAAAAATATAAATTCCAAACATATCATATATGATAGATAAAAAATTTGATCCGATGTATATAACCTTGATGATTAATTCTATTATATTTCAACTTCCATAGGTGAGGTGTCATTCTTCGTTGTTTTGATGTAGTCTCTTCTTTCCCATTGAAAAGATTTTTTTTAGTAGTTTGATACTTATGATTTATGTGGAGGAAGTGCCTATACTCATCAAACACCTACTTTCCTAAACTTGTTGCACGACGAGATTTCACCTTTGGACCACAAACTGGACATGCAAATTTTCCCTTTGTTTGAAGACCTACAAGATCATATATAATTGGATAAATATGTCAATTTTTTATAATTATATATAATGAATAGATTATTTAAAAAACATGCATGATATCTACTTCATAAAATTAAATATCTTTAAAGTGTAGTCAAACGTTATAACATACCACAAAAATGTGTTAGCCCTGGGGCATCATGAATTTTCCATACAAGAATTGCTTGGAATTGAAATTATCTTTGTCCTATTGGTCTAGAGACATCATACATAGTGACGCCATTCCATAACTTTAGTAACTTGTCGATAAGAGGCTCAATATATACATTCATATCTTTAACTTGGTACTTACCTAGTTGAATGAACATAAACATTACATAATTATTATAACCATTTTATTGCAATATATATAAATAAATGTACATGACTATTAAATGAATAAAATATAAGTCATTATGCAACAAATAAGACGAATGAGATGCTACTACATTAAAGAAAATTGATGTAAACAAATACCTAGAACAATCATTGCCAAAATTATGTGCTCCCTCTTTATTGACATCCATGGAGGAATGTTATTGTTGATAACAAAAATAGGCCACAAGGAGTAAATAGATCTTAGCTCTCCAAATGGATTGAGACCATCCACTGCCAATGAAAGCTTGAGATTACGAGGTTCTTCTTTAAAGTGTGGCCATTTTTTCTCCATGTCCCTGAATGCAGAACCATCCGTAGGCATTCAAAGAATGCCATCTCCACTTCCATTATGTGCATGGTAATCCATAAATTACGCTAAGCTTTTCCACCTAAATAATCCTTGCATACGTGGAATAATGGGAATATAAAAAAGAACCTTGTGAGGCACCTTTTTTGTTAGTTGATTTGTTCAATATCTACTGATATGACATTTCGGGCATTCTGTTGCAAATTCATATTGTTAAGATATATAATATGATCATTGGGACATGCATCTATTTCTTGATACTCCATTCCAATATATTTCACAATGGCAGATAAATCTCGGTATGAGCGAGGTAAAATATTTGATGGTGGTAACAAAAATTCACCTATCAATCTACAACAAAAAAATAATTTGTTAATTTAAAGAATATTGATGGTACATATTTCATCTTTTGTTTACTAGTGACGAACTAACAACAATTAAAATAGATGAAAAAAGATGACATATATGACATACATCAACATCCGTGAGATTTCTATGTTGGATAAACCATTCATAACCTTCAAGTTCACCAACAACAATACAACAAAGAGAAGATTTGTTTGGGAGCCTTCATAAAGGGGCTCGTATACCTTCTCAAGTACAAGTAAATAATGAACATCATCAAAGTCATCTCGATCATCATGATCAGTTGCACCACTAAATGTGTCATGGATCAATGTATTTGTACCATCATCTTCAACCGTGTTTTTTGGTGCATGATCATCTTCTTCCATAGGATCATTAAATTCATCTTCGATATTCATAGCTCCATGTTCCTCCACTTGCAAAACAACATTCTTTGGGCTGTGATAATCCATATCATGTGCCCTAGGGTGCCCCACCTTTATAAAAATGATTGACACAAATAAACCATTATCATGATCAAGTGATTTTTTATATATATAAAAAATGTTAAAACTATATAAACAATTACAAATTCAATCAATATAAAGACATATAATGAACAACTTACCAATGGACAATAATCATGCCCCCCTTCAACATGACCATGCTACCTACAATGTTTCTCAGCTGTTGTGATTAAAAGTCTTCTCGTCTTTAAGCCCTTGTAATTATTGCAAGGACAATAACATTTCCCATCACCCTTTCTTTTAAATCTATCCCACATTTCATTTTGTTCTGCACTAATATTATCTGACATTTTCTTTACCAAGCTTGAATATTTAGGTCTTTCAAAAAATATCAAACTCACACTCCAATAGTTTTTAATCATAGATAGGTAACAAAATCTACTAATATTTTGCACCAAAAAAATTCGGCCTATAACCTCCACAAACTGTCACTCACAAGTATTGCAAATTCACAAGTAGGGAAAATTCATAAATCACTGTTGAAAGTATAAATAAAATGTCGAACAAAATTTTATTTATTAAAATCCGATGTTCATCAAAATTTTGATGAACCCATTATTAAACTCATTTTTCGTCAAAATTTTGACGAAACTCATTGTTCGTCAAAATTTTGATGAACATCGGGCACAATTTTTTTTTTTAAAGTACACATGTACCTGATGATTCATCTAATTGAACAATATTCGTCAAAAGGTTTCATTGTATTTTTCCATAAAGTGAGTTAGTGAGGCATGTCCCCACTTTTGAGCCAGTAGCGCACTTGAGGACCACATACGAGGAGCGGGGTGTGGAGGTTGTTCAGCTGATTGTAGAGCTGACGACTCTTTGGGGATAGCGTGACCAACTGTCGGGGGAGCTACGGATGATGCTCACCAAGCAAGATGCAACCATGATGAGGGTTGACACTGCCAAGTAGGCATGCAACACCGTGCAAAGCCGCATCGATGAGCTCGACGTGCAACTGATAGTTGTGATCCTGATAGATGTCCAATGACTGCTACAAGAGCTGATCCAAGAAAAGATGGACATATGTTCATTGTAGGGGGAGCTGAGAGGGATGTGGGTGGGCCTATTTTCCTCACACTCACATTGATCTCACTTGTAGACTACTATGCAATCTCCTTTGAGAGCACGAGAGTGACCACCAGAGCTAGAGGGCTCAAGGAGCCATGCTCCACAGGGATAGGAGCCCATATTTTGTATATCATTTTTGTAACCGGATACATATACACATATATACTTGTAAATATTTTGTATAGACATATATTCAGTAGCCACTCATTTTTATAGTAGTGGACCAATATATGTACATGAAATTTGATTCATACACACACACACACACACACATATATATATTAGTTTCAGTATCATGGCTTTGTTTATGTGTATGCTTTCCATTTTCATGTATGTTCATGTATATATGTTATTTTCTTATATGGATGCATGTTTTCATTAGATGGTAATCATGATTTAATAAACATGTTTGGTTACATGTTAATTAAATACAATAATGATCTAATTACTTTTAAAAGATGTAATGTGATGTATAGATACATAGCATATTCAGACACATGTATGTATGTTTTTATTTCACACACACATACATTGTCATGTCATAAACACAATTTTTTTCATAATGTGAGAATGAGCAATGTCAGTATATGCAATATTGCTGCCTTTTAGAGGAGAACATGTGACACACATTGAACCATACACATAAATCACAATGTAAGGACCTAACCAGTTAGGACTAAATTTCCCTTTCTGATCAGGTGGCGCATTTACATTTCGCTGATTTTCACATAGAACCAAGTCTCCTAGGTTAAAAGTCCTAGGAAGCACACCCTGATTATATTGTCTTGATAATGACCACTGAGAAGCCTTAAGATGATTGAGGGCTTGTAGATGACACTCATCGAGCATCTCTAGCTGATGCAAGCGATTAGTTCAGTAGGTTTCATCATCAATTAACCCTCTAAGGGAAACCTGCAAGGACAAAATTTCTATCTCCAAAGGCATGATAGCTTCAATGCCATACACGAGGTTATAAGTCATTTTACCTGTCACCGTATAGAAACTCCTATGATAATCCCACAAAGCGTATGTTAATTGAATGTGCCAATCCTTACCGTGCTTATTAACTATTTTATGAAGAATGAGTTCAAGGGTTTTATTAGAAGCTTCCGCTTGATCGTTGGAATGTGGGTAATATGGTGTAGAAAGAAAACCTTTGTTGAGTATGAAATTTATCCAAGAACTACTTTACTTCCTTGTTTTTGAATGGTGTACCATTATCAGAAACAAGTGTAGCAGGCAACCCAAAATGAAAAATGATGTTGTTCATGAGAAAGCTATAGATAGTTTCATCATTCATGGATCAAAGTGGAATGGCTTTGACCCATTTCATGAAATAATCCATAATGGTAATGATAAAAGTATGTTCCTTAGAAGAAGGAGGTGATATTTTCCTAATGATATCCAACCCCCATTTTGTGAATGGCCAAGGAGAAAATTGGTTTTGTAACTCTTGAATAGGAGCATGGATAAGACAACTGTGTTGTTGAAATTGAAGGCACTTCTTGAAAAAATTAAAGGAATCTTGTTCCATCGTTTGCCAATAGTACCCCATGTGTACTAGTTTTCTCACCAGGTATTTACCACCAAAGTTTCCACCCCCAGAGCCCGAGTGTGATTATTTAAGGGCAAGGGGTATTTCCGCTTTAGTGAGACATCTTAACAACAAACTGTTATAATATTTTCGATAAAGAACATTAGATAAAATGACATAACATGCTAAAATATTTTGTATATGAGTGTGATAATTCTTCATCACATCATCCAAAAAGTTTCCAGTCTTTAAATAACTATAGATACTAGAGAACCACTCTCCTGATTCTGCATGAAAACATGTCATAGATTTGGGCTCGGGTTGATTAGAAACCACCGAGGTTTGCATGACCTAGAACACAAAGTGATATTCTTTCGTATCCTCTTCTGAAGGTACCAAGGGAGCAATACTTTCCATGGAATCCATGTGTCTGTTTTCTCTCCTAGGGACACTATTTATTGTGAAAGAGGAAAATTGATTAAGTAAGGACAAAGCAAGGTCTCAATATCGAGACAATCTACTTTATTTAGCTTGATAAGTTTCGGTGATCTGATTCATAATGAGTTCAAAGTCACCTAGTATATAAAGAAGTTTAATCTCTAGTGCAATTGTAGCATGTAAGCCAACAATAAGAGATTCATACTCAGTGATATTATTGGTACAAGGAAAATCTAATTGAAAGGATAAAGGGAATGATTTTCCTTTAGGGGATATTAGGACCACACCCGCTCTAGAACTGGTCTGACACCTTGATCCATCGAAGTACATCTTCCATTCGAGATCATAGTTAATTGTGAAAAAATTATCATCGAGAAATAGATCCAACCCAAGGAAGGAATGAGATGAGGGGGCATATGCTAATTGATCAGCAACTGCTTGACCCTTTATTGATTTCTGGGTGACAAATTTTATATCAAACTCAGAAAGCAACATAACCCACTTTGCTAATCTTCCAACAAAGTCAACACTAGAGAACAAGTGTCTCAAAAGATCTATTTTTACTATGGCATGTATTTCAGCATGGAGGAGGTAGTGACTTAACTTCTGTGTATAGAATACAAGAGCAAGGCATTGCTTCTCCATGGATGAATAACAGGTTTCGTAATCGACAAGGACACAAATAATATAGTAGACCGCTCTCTCTCTTCCCACGTCATCATATTGAGCTAGTAAAGTTTCCAAAGCATATGGTGATACAACAAGGTAAAGTAGGAAAGGTCTATCTTGCATATCCAACATCAATACAGGAGGATTGGTCAAATATGCTTTGATTGATTCAAAGGCTTTGTGACACTCTTCATCCCATATGAAGCGAACATATTTTTTCAATAATCGAGTGAAAGGGAGGGTACAATCAACCAACTAAGATATGAATCTACAAATCACTTGAATCTTCCCTTGTAAAATTTTCAACTCGGTAATGTTCCTTGGTGGACGCATGTTAACAATGGCATCAATCTTATTCGTAACAATTTCAATCCCATGGTAAGAGAATATAAATCCTAGAAGCTTATCAAAATCTATGCCAAAGAAAGACTTATGGGGATTGAGTCTCATCTTGTAAAGTTGAAGCCTTTCGAAGATAAGACGAAGGTTCTTTACATGATCTTGATGATTTTCAGACTTCACCAAGATTTCATCAACATAGTCCTCTAATATTTTATGAATGAAATCATGAAATATCAGGGTCATTTCATGTTGGTAAGTTGCTCCTGCGTTCTTTAAACCAAAGGGCATGACCACATAACAAAAAGTATCCCAAGGGGTAGTGAAGGCTGTCTTGATCATTCATGTTAATACGAATTTGATTATAACCTGAGAAGCCATCCATGAAAGATAACAATGCATGGCCTGCGATCGAGTCCATAATCATATCTATATTTGGTAACGAAAAAATCATCTTTAAGAGAAGCCTTATTAAGGTCTCGAAAGTCAATGCAAATGAGAATACAACTGTCAGGTTTGCTAACAACAAATATATTCGAAATCCAAGGAGAGTAGTCAATTGGATGGATAAAGCCCACTTTCAAAAAATTTTCTATCTTAGTCTTGACCATCAAGGCTAACCTGGGATTGATTTTTCAATTTTTTTACTTAACTGGCTTGGCATCGGGACATAGGATGATATTATGGACCACTATGGATTCATCAATACCAGGCGTATCCTCATACGTCCAAGAAAAGATATTAGGGTGAGTAAACAAGAGATCAAAGTGTTCATCTACTTCTTCAGAAGAGAGGCACTCCCCAATCTTGATCACCCTTTCTGAAGTTTAAGGATCCATAGGGACTTTGATAGTGTAATGTCACATAATTGCACCTAGGGGAAATTTCACATCTTCACATATTTCCTAGCATTTATGAAACCTTAGAAACATTAATGATAAAATCCTATGAGTCATAATTTCATGATTCTAACTCCATGTGGACACATGGTGAAACGGTAGAAACTTGACAATGCGTTTCTCAAAAATGTAGGCTTTGGACGCCTATGTGGAGACAGACGTCCGCAAGGTGCACTAGTGTCTTGGTGGTTTTCTTAGTTTGAAATGATGAATCTAGAACCCTAACCCTTGCGAAATGTGTCCTGGTAGGTAGGTCTCGAGTGAAACGGCTTTGTGTCGCCCTTGCATGCATAAAAACCCCTTTTTGGCCCTCATTTTGGGGTTGGAAGGCAAAGAAATAAAGAATTATCACTACTTGCTCTAGTGTTGGGTAAGCTATATCCCTGAATAGTAGCACTTTTATAGGTGAAGCCATACTAGGTTGAGGTCCCTCCAGTAGCTACCAACTCTCTAGCAACTACCAGCTCTCAAGAAAGCACATCGCGATGTGCCCGTGTGCTCTGGAAGAGGGTATTGACCCGTGGGTAATGCTCTCTCTCCCTATCACTCTTTCTTACTAGTTCATTTACTAATTTGTGGTGTGGGATCTACTCCGAAGTTGGTTTTTTTTTCACCACATGCTTTGTTTACTTCCTTTACATTCTTTTCCAAACTTGGTTGTTAGTGGAGGTGGGAACACCAAACGGGTGTCTAACTAAGGTAGGCCCCTATACAACTCCAAACTTTTTCCCTTGATATTTTGTATGTAGGTTATGAAGGGAAACATGGGATAAATATTTGGGTGCATGAAGGTAATCTTGCTTCAATTTTTCTTGCATTTCCCTTTAGTTCCTAGCTTCCTATCGATTATTTGGTCCTTCACACCTCTTGATCTTAAGTTTA
Source organism: Sequoiadendron giganteum (assembly GCA_007115665.2). Lineage (NCBI taxonomy): Eukaryota > Viridiplantae > Streptophyta > Pinopsida > Cupressales > Cupressaceae > Sequoiadendron > Sequoiadendron giganteum. The sequence goes on along the minus strand of CM021110.1, from coordinate 119,834,290 downwards.
TAAGTAAGATTAGGTTTCATCCATTTGAGCTCCTAAGTTCTTTATGGCTCAGGACACCAGTGTGTCTTGTGGATGACAGCGTGTCGCACTGGTGTCCTAAAACTGCATTGATGTCTTTTGGTTGAGAGCTCCTCAGTCAGGGATAGAAATCTTGAAATCTTTCTGTTTCGGAGCTTGAGATTGCTTTGTCACTTTTCTTCATAGTTTCATCGATTCGTTCAATTTGAGGTGTATAAAGGTAGTTCATTCCCTGGTGATATCTTGAGAATAAAGAGACCCGTGTGTAGCGAATCCCTCTTGTATCACATTTTGGTGAAGTCGATGTGAACTATCGGATATGTTTTCATAATGTTGTCTAGTTATAATGAGTCTTTTCTGAACAAGATTTTGATATGTTGGAAGATGCTCTAGATGATTTCCTAGAAGCACTCTCCCCTATTTGTAAATCTGCAAAAAAAACTCCTTCCTTGCTAGCTGAGGAGTCGGTAAATGTGGTAGTAGTTTTAGTGGCTCCTCCAAGCCCCAAGAAACTTGTCATTTATGTGACCCCAACTGAGCCATTCCCTAGAGAGAACTATTCCATCTATGGGATTTCAGTTCATAGCAATCAATCAAACTTATATTCGAGATTTGCAAAAGCTACTGAATCTACTTCTTATAATGCTATCAAACATATGTACCCTACAAGGAGAAACAAATAAAACTTAGAACAACCCGTTGATGTTCCTACATCGCAACCAGTTTGAACTCCTAATTCTTTACCGCTGTCTTAGCCTGACCCTCTAGCTCCTAATCCCACGATCAAAGTACTAGGTGATTACGATCTTGTTGAGAAACTTCATGTTACTCCAACTAAGATCTTGTTTTGGAATTTTCTTCAGATTGCTTCGGTTTATCAAGAGATGTTGCATGAAGCCTTACAAAATATTCTCTTACCTGTGTCTACTAGGCCCACAAATGTTGATGTGTTGATGACACATATTCGAGTGGATTCACCAAATATTACGTTCCACCCGCAAGAACTCTCACCTTCGGATGTGTAGAAACAAGAAAAACCTTTGATGATTATAGTAAACATTAACAACATCGGTATTTGATGTACCCTCATTGACAGTGGCTCAAATCTCAATGTTTGCGGCATAGATCTACTGCCTAAAATTAAAGTTGATTCATCCTCTTTAGCAGCTTCCTCCTTGTATATTCATGGGTTTGATAACGTTGGTAGCCAAGTTCTAGGTATGTTAATGCTACCTTTGCAATTGGGCCTTGTTACCTTGCCTACGTTGGTCCATGTAATGCCTGATTTGTTACCATAAAATATTCGTTTAGAAAGACTTTGGATTCATGACATGGGTGAAATAACTTCTACCCTACATCGTTCCTTAAAGTTCGTTGCTAACAATTGGGTGGTTATGGTTAAAGAAGACTTAGATACTGTGCACCTTTGCTTACTAGCCATTTTTGGTCGTAATTAGACTACATCCACTCTCAAGAAATGCATTCCCTCCTTAATTGCTGACATTATGGAATGTTCCTCATTGATACCCTTTGTGGAAGTTGTCCCCCAAGTGAATATCGATCAAGATGAACCACCTAAAGTGGAGGATTGTAAACCTCCCCTGTCTTCTCCTTCATCCCCTGAATCAAATGCTCTCTTAGGTGATGACTGGGGTTCTTTGAACTTCTTTGAATTCTTCATAGCGGAGTATAAGTCGGACCCCTATTGTATAGAATTTCTGGGTTCTACTAACATGAGGATGAGTGACCCTCCCATTGAGGAAGAGAAGTGTGAACCTATCCAGGAGACTAATCCTACCCTGGAGAGTGACTCCACTCCTGTAAAGGGGGTTAATGTTTGTGAATCGAGTAAGGGAAGTGGAACCACTCTTGTAGAATATTTCAACATCCATTGGTGGAATGAAACACTCTACGTGGAGCCACCCCCTCTGGAAACTCTACAAGCTCACTATGGGTTTGGTTATGAACTTATTTCTTGGTATGGCTATGGGAAGAAAGGCCTAGGGCATATCGAGCAAGGAATATAGGTCCCTATCTATTTTAAGCAATGAAAATGCTATCTGGGTTTGGGATGCCCTATTGAATAGTCTAAACAAAAACCTTGGTGGAATGTTAATGTGATTTCAGTTGAACCATTAAACTTGGTCTATCCTGAGTTGATAGAATAAAGGGAACAAGCCAAGAAGGTCCCCATAAATGTCTTCTCTTTGGATGAAGGATTGGGGGAGTTTCTAGGTGCTTACTCTTTGTTACCTCCTTATCATCACAAGAAACGATTCCTGTACTGCTTACATAAATAAGCATACTTTGGAGAATTTATCCTGAGCATTGATGAGGAAGACCCTCTATCTAACATCAGTAATGATGTTATGATATCTCATCCTGAGGACCACAAATCTCTCCTTAAAGGAGATAGTGTGAAAGTCCCTATGGATGCTAAATCTTTAGGAAAGGTAATCAAGATTGGGAAGTGTCTCTCTTCCGAGGAAGCAGATGAACACTCTGCCCTCTTGCGTGCTTACCTTGATATATTTTCTTGGACATATGAGGATATGCCTAGTATTGATGAATCCATAATGGTCCACAATATCATTCTATGTTCCGATGCCAACCCTGTTAAGCAAAAAATTCGAAAGATCAATCCTAGGGTTTTTTTAATGGTCAAGACTGAGATAGAGAAGCTATTGAAAGCAAGCTTTATCTGTCCTATTGACTACTCTCCTTGGATTTCAAATATAGTTTTTGTTAGAAAACCTGATGGCCGTATTCATATATGCATTGAATTTCAAGACCTTAACAAGGCTTCTCTTAAGGATTATTTTCTGTTACCTAATATAGATATGATTATGGACTCAATTGCAGGCCATGCATTGTTATCTTTTATGGATGGATTCTCGGGTTATAATCGGATCCGTATTAACTTAGATGATCAGTACAAGACAAACTTCACTACCCATTGGGTGAATTTATGCTACATGGTCATGCCCTTCAGTTTAAAGAATCTAGGAGCGAATTACCAACAAGTGATGACCCTGATATTTCATGATTTCATTCATAAAATATTAGACGATTATGTTGATGACATCTTGGAGAAATCTATAAATCATCAAGATCATGTGAAGAATCTTCATCTTATCTTCAAAAGGCTTCAACTTTATAAGATGAGACTAAATCGCCATAAGTGTGTCTTCGACATAGACACAAGCAAGCTTCTTGGGTTTATAGTCTCTTACTGTGGAATCAAAGTTGACATGAATAAGATTGATGCTATTGTTAACATTCCTCCACCAAGGAATATCACTGAGTTGCAAATTTTACAAGGGAAGATTCAAGTAATTCACAGATTCATATCTCAATTGGCTGACCGTACCCTTCCTTTCACTCGTTTATTGAAAAAGGATGTCCACTTCATATGGGATGAAGGATGTCAAAAATATTTTGAATAGATCAAAGCCTATTTGACCAATCCTCCTGTATTGATGCCGGCTATGCAAGATAGACCCTTCCTACTTTACCTTGCTACATCACCGTATGCTTTGGTGGCCCTACTAGCTCAGTACGATGACACATGAAGAGAGAGAGTGGCCTACTACATTAGTTGCATCCTCATCAATTATGAAACCTGTTATTTATCCATAGAGAAGCAATGCCTTGCTCTTGTATTCGCTACACAAAATTTGAGGCACTATCTCCTCCATGCTGAAACTCATGTCATAGTAAAAACAAATATTTTGAAACATTTGTTCTCTAGCACTAACCTTGCGGGAAGATTAGAAAAGTGGGTTATGTCTCTTTCTGAGTTTGATATAAAGTTTATCACTCAAAAATAAATAAAGGGACAAGTGGTTTCTGATCAATTGGAAGATGCTCCCTCGTCTTGCCCCTTCCTTGGGTTGGACCTATTCCCTGATGAGAATATTTGCACAATCAACTATGACCTCGAATGGAAGATGTACTTTGATGGATCGAGGTGTTAGATCATTTTGGAGCAGGTGTGGTCCTGATATCCCTTGAAGGAAAACCAGTCCCCCTATTCTTTCGATTAGATTTTCCTTGCACTAATAATATCATGGAGTAAATTAAAGCTCTTATCGCAAGATTACGTGCCATGATTGAATTAAAGATTAAACATCTTCGTATACTAGGTGACTCTAAACTTATTGTGAATCAGATCATGAGAACTTATCAAGCTAAAAAGAGTAAGCTATCTCGATATTGAGACCTCACTTTGTCTCTGCTGATTCAACTTTCCTCTTTCATGATAAATTGTATTCCTAGGAGAGAAAATAGACATGCAGATGCCATGAAAAGTGCTGCTTCCTTGGTACCTTCAGAAGAGGATACAAAGGAATATCACTTCGTGGTTCAGGTCGAGTGAACCCCAGTGGTACTCGATCAACCCGAACCTGAGTCTCTAGTTTTCTTTCATGCAGATTTGGGAGAGTTGTTCTCTAGTATCTACAACTACTTAAAGACTAGAAACTTTCCTGGCGACGTGAAAAAAAGTGATCACACTCATATATGAAGGATTTTAGCCCATTACATCATCTTATCATATGTTCTTTATCGAAAAGGATATAATGGCTTGTTGTTAAGATGCCTCAGTAAAGCGGAAATACCCCTTGCCCTTCAAGAAACCCATGTAGGCTCTGGGGGTGGACACTTCGGTGGTAGATCCTTGGTGAGGAAACTGATACACATGGGATACTATTGGTAGAAGATGGAATAATATTCCTTCATTTTTGTCAAGAAGTACCTTCAATGTCAACAAGATAGTTGCCTTATCCATGCTCCTGCTCAGGAGTTTTAAAATCAAACTTCTCCTTGGCCTTTTACAAAATAGGGGTTGGATATTATTGGAAAATACCACCTCCTTCCTCCAAAGGACATACCTTTATCATTATCGCTATGGATTATTTCACAAAATGGGTTGAAGCTATTCCACTTCGATCTACGAATGCTGAAACTATCTGTAGCTTCCACTTGAACAAAACCATTTCTCATTTTGGGCTGCCTACTACACTTGTTTCTGATAATGGTACACCATTTAAAAACAAGGAAGTAAATAAGGTATTGGAGAAATTTTGTATTCAACATAGGTTTTCTACACTGTATTATCCACAATCTAATGGCCAAACAGAAGCTTCTAATAAAAAACTTCAACTCATTCTTCATAAAACAGTTGATAAACATGACAAAGATTGGCATATTCAGCTGACATATGCTTTGTGGGCTTATCGCATGAGTTTTCACATGACGATGGGAACAACGCCTTATAATCTCGTGTATGGCGCATAAGCTATCATGCCGTTGGAGTTGAAAATTCCATCTTTGCGGGTTTGCCTGAGAGGGTTGATTGATGATGAAACCTATTGAGTTAACCATTTCTCGACGAGCACCATTTACAAGCCCTTGATCATCTTAAATCTTATCATCAGTCGCTATCAAGACAATATGATTAGGGTGTGCTTCTTAGAACCTTCAAACTAGGAGACCTAGTTCTATATGAAAATCACCGGAACTTGATCAAAAAGGGAATTTTAGTCCTAACTGGTTATGTCCTTACATCATGGTTTTTGTATGTGGTTCAGGTGCCTATGGATGGAACACCTTTAAAAGAGCCTATTAATGTGATGCATCTTTGTTGATACTATGCATAGTGTTCTAATGTGCCATGTATGTGGTGTTCTCCCTAAAGGGTAGTAATACTGCATATATTAATATTTACTCATTTTCACATCATGAAATGTTTTGTGTTTATGACATGACCATGTGTGTGTGTGTGTAATAAAAACATACATACGTGTGTCTGACTATGCTAAATATCCATACATCACATTACATATTTTAAATTAATTAGATCATCATAGCATTCAATTAACATGTAAACAAATGTGTTTAATTAAATCATGATTAACATCTAATGAAATCATATGTCCATATAAGAAAATAACATCCACATGAAATGGAAAACATACACATAAGCAGAGCCATGATACTAAAAATGATGTGTATATATATATATGTCCAACATATGTATCAAATGTCATATACATGTATTAGGCCACTGCTATTAAAATGAGTGGCCACTGAATATGTGTCTATACAAAATATCTACAAGTATGTATGTATATCTACATCCGGCTAAAAAAATGATATACAAAAAAGGGGGTCCTATCCCCATGGTACATGGCTCCCTGAGCCCTCTAGCTTTGGTGGCCGCTCTGGTGCTCTAGGAGGAGGCTACACTGTGGTTTGTGACCAGGATCAGTGTGAACGTGATGTAGATAGACCCGCTCATATCCCTCTGAGGCCCCCCTGCAACGAACATATGTCCATCTTCGCTTGGATGAGCTCCTGCTATAGCTGTTGAACATCTATTGGGATCACAATTGTCAGTTGTGTGTCGAGATCATCGATGTGGCTTTGAAGAGCATCACATGCCACCTTGGTGGCATCAAACCTCCTCACTACTGTGTCTCGCTCAGCAAGAGCCATCCATAGCTCCCTCAAAAACTGATCTCACTATCCCTTGGTGGCTATTAGCTCCGCAGTCAATTACACCACCTCTACACCTTGTTAGAGTAATTGGACATTTACTTTATTAATTAAACAATATTTGTTTAATTATGTAAAGTTTCCTTTTAACTCTTTTTCACTTAAGCTAACATTAGGTGCATAATAATTAATTACTTTATTAATTATTATTGTGCAAGCCTAGGGTTTTCCTTTTTAGGGTTTTCATCTATATGTAGTTGAAAACTATCTTTTGTATCATTATTCATTTTACATTTTAGGTGAATACATTGCTCCACATTCTTGAGCATTTCTTTTGTTGCTTCTCTTTGTTTCTCCTTGTAACAGGTTATTTGCTTGCAAAGATCTTTTGGACTTCTATGGTGTTGTATCTTCTCAACTCCAACATGGTATCAGAGCTTCAGATTTGCAGCTGCTTGTTCTTGTTTTGAGATTTTGCATTGGAAGCAAATCTAGGGTTCTAAAGTTTTTTTTGGGTGGATTCAGCATACTCCATTTTTTGGGTTCACTTTGGGCTCAAATGGACAGTGCCATTGGATTTGTAGCACCCAAAAACCCCTAAATCGACTGTCAAATGTCGATTTTGGTTACAGTCAATTTGGAAGGCAAAATTTTTTTGCCCTAAGGCCGTACGGAGGCCAAAAAAATACGAAGCAAAGTATTAAAACCGCACCACCAGAGCTCTGCCCGAGTGGCCACCGCCCGGCCACCACCACCGGCGGCTACCACCGGCCACGGCCAAGCGGCCACCGCCACCTCCTGCGGCCCGCCAGTCCGACCAGCCTGTGCCCTGGGGCCGCCGAATTTTAAGCCCTTGAGGGCTATTTTTTTCTCTCCAACCCCCTATTATGTCATTTTTGGTCAAATGGGCATAACTTGGGCATCCTAGCTCCGTTTTTCGAACAGGAAGATGCGTTGGAAAGCTGAGAATGACACCAATCTGATGGTATAGAAATATTTTTAATTTTTTTACCAGTCTAGATATTTTTTACCAGTCAAAGTGAGGTCTTCTTTCTTCACTTCCGGGGTCATAGAAGATGCAAACGGACTCCGTTTTTCAAACTTGAATAGGCGTTGGAAAGCTCTCAACATGCTCTATTCAGTGATGTGATCTATTTTATCAGAATTTTCACCAGGTACATGAGAATTTGTCTTGAAGTATTTTTTGCTTATGCATTGCTTCCTTCTTCTCAGTTTGTACTAGGGTTTGGGTTTATCTTTTGTGGGGGGTGTTTTTTCTCTTGCTTTCTGTCATTTATATCAGAAAACCAGAACACCAAAACTCTCAAAAATACAAACCCTTCTGCATCTTCTGTCTATTCTGAAAGATCACATAATAATAAAAAACACAAGCAGGTACAGGTGCAGGGTTTCATGGCAGACTCTTCAGTTGAGCTACTCACATCACATAACTATCACACTTGGAAGTCTCGTATGATGAGGCTACTCAGGTCACGAGGGTTATGGTCTTGTTTAGATGAGGTTTAGCCTCAGTTGCAGCATGATTTTGAGATTATGCAGCACAGGAACAAGATGGATGAGGCTATGGGTTTGATATGCCTGCATGTTTCAGACAGTCTTTTGTTTCACCTTGATGCTTTGCTCACTCCTCGAGCCATGTGGCTAAAGTTTGAGACACTTTTTGGGGCCATTAATGAGTTTTGCGCATTACAGATTGAGGCAGAGCTGACTTCATTGTTACTTGATTCCTTCCCCACTATTGAGGACTTTTTGAACAAGTTCAAAACTATCCGCTCTATTTTACAGGGTTGTGGGAAGAACAAGACAGACACAGAGTGCATTTATTTGATTCTTTCGAAGCTTCGTGGTCCATTTCAGATATTTGCTTCCTCCTTCTACTCCACCATGGATGGTTTGGGTGCCAATTTTACCATGCCTACCTTTGATTTATTTTGTGAGCGTTTGTCTCAGGAACAGTCCCACCTTTCTCAGATGGATATGCTCTTAGGTTCAAAGAGCAAAGCATTGGTTGCTCAATCACTGAAGGGGAAACAGAAGCAGAAACCGAGGCCCAAGAAAGATTTTGCAGGTAGTGAGCATTCCTCCAAATCGCCTCCTAAGTCTGATTCTATACCACCATTTAATCCTAAACATGGGAAATCTTCGAAGTCTAGTGAGTCTTCCTCCAAGACTAAGGAGAAATCAGGAGACACTTGCAGTTTTTGTGGCAAGCAAGGTCATCCAATTTCCAGGTGTTGGAAACGATTAGAGGCTTTAGAGGAGGCCATGCAGCAGCAACACATCTCCTCACCGCCGTCTTCTTCTTCTTCCACCACAGGGAAGGGTCATGCTCTCACTGCACGCGCATCGACCAACGGGTCCACTTGGATTTTAGACTCTGGTGCTTCTCACCATATGACTCACACTCAGCAGTTGGTCACTTCTCTTGCCTCTTGTGGTACTTCATAGATTGCAGTGGGTGACTCTTCACAGCTTTCCGTCTTGGGTTCAGGTTCTGTCTCTTTGGATGGAGGCACTCTATAGGATGTTTTGGTTGTTCCTGATATTTCGACGAACCTCTTGTCCATTTTTCAGATTTGCCACACTGGCTCTGGTAAGATAGTTGAGTTCTCACCACATGATGTGGTTATTCGGGATCTCCATTATTCTGATTTGGTTGTGGCTACTGGTAGTGTTGATACTGCATCTCGTCTTTACAGATTTGATGGCTTTGCACCTTCTGAGGGTATAGGTTCATCTCTTATAGCACATGCAGATTTAGTGAGTCAGCTTTGGCATGAGCATTTGGGCCATGTCAATTATAGATATCTTCAGCAGATGAGTACATAGTCACTTGTTCTTGGTCTTCCACGGATTTCCTGCACTGACGGTGTTTGTCATGGTTGTGTGCTTGGCAAGCATCATAGGGATCCCTTTCTGAAGGGAAGTACCACTCGTGCTTTGGCACCCTTGGAGTTGATTCATAGTGACCTCATGTCATTTCCCACTCCTTCTTTTTCAGGGGCCAAGTATGTACTCACATTCATTGATGACTTCTCCAGACGCACATGGTTGTACTTTCTTAAGTACAAGTCTGATGTCTTTGATTCCTTTCGTGTCTTCAAGACATTTATAGAGAAGCAGTCTGGTCTCTCTATCCGACGGATATGTACAGATAATGGGGGGGGAGTATGTGAATCAGGCTTTCAGAGATTTTTGCACTGAGCATGGTTTACAGCATCAATTTTCTGTTCCCTACACCCCTGAGCAGAATGGTATCGCTGAGCGCAAGAACAAAACTTTACGGGAGATGGCTAATTGTATGATTCAGTCCAGGTCCATGGATTCGTCTTTTTGGGCTGAGGTAGTCAATTGTGCCAACTATATTCAGAATCAGATGCCTCACAAGGTGATTCGACATATGACTCCTGAGGAGGCTTGGTCTCATGACAAGCCTGATATTTCATCATTTCAAGTATTTGGTAGTGAGGCATGGGATTTTATTCCTGATGCTCAGAGGAGAGCTATGGAGCGGAAGAGTCGACCCCTCATATTTGTCAGCTACTGTGAGGATGTTAAGGCGTACAGGTTATTTGATCCTGATTCCAGAGAGGTCTTGTTTCGACGGGATGTTCAGTTTGATGAGCGCCTTCCTCCAGTTGATACCCTGTCTCCAGTATCCAATTCACTACCTACTCCACCCTCTACAGCTCTTCAAGATTATTTTGAGGATTCTGATGAGGATATTGATGATCCCCCATCTCCACCTCCACTTGCTCCACCTCAGAGGCCCAAATGGGCTCGCTTTACTATTGAGACAGCAGGATCTATGGCTGGTGATCCTTCAGACACTTGTCGCACTTGTTCTCATACTACGGGTTCTAGTCTTTTGACTCATGCTCTTTCAGAGGATCCTCAGAGATTTTCAGAGGTGACAGGTCACCCTGAGTGGGATAGTGCCATGGAGGAAGAGTATTCTTCTTTGATGAGGAATAATACATGGGATCTCTGTCCTCTTCCTAAGGGCAGAAAGATGGTTTGGTGCCGATGGTTGTATCGCACCAAGTATGCTGCTGATGGTTCTATTGATAAGTACAAAGCACATCTTGTTGTGAAGGGTTTCTCATAGGTTGAGGGTATTGATTACTCCGAGACATTTGCCCCTGTCGCCAAGATGAATTCTATTCACTTTGTATTATCACTTGCAGCTTCTAGAGGATGGCTCATTTTTCAGATGGATGTGAAGTGTGCCTTCTTACATGGTGACCTACAGGAGGAGATCTATATGGAGCAGCCTCAGGGATTTTTTCATGATTCTTCTTTGGTTTGTAGACTTCAGCGTTCATTATATGGTCTCAAACAAGCCCCTCGGGCTTGGTATGAGAAGATGGACTCTTTTTTGCTCTCCACTGGTTTCACTCGTTGTCATTCTGATCACACGGTCTATATTCAGTATCTTGAGGGTGAGATCCTGATTCTTGTGCTATATGTTGATGATCTTCTCATCACAGGTAGCTCATCCTCTATGATTCAGAATTCTCAGCTAGCCTTGATGGAGCAGTTTGAGATGACAGATCTTGGCCTTCTGCACTATTTCCTTGGTCTTCAGGTGATTCAGTCTTCAGAGGGGATCTCCATTTACCAGCAGAAGTATTCTTTTGATATGCTTCAGCGCTTTGGCATGCTTGATTGCAAGCCTGCCCCCACACCTTTTCAGTCAAGGGGTTGTTTTGACTACTACTTGCCCCACCCCTTCAGTAGATGCTACACTTTACAGGCAGTTGGTTGGCAGTTTGTTGTACCTGACTCACACTCATCCTGATCTTTCCTTTGCGGTTGGTCTTGTCTCTCGATTCTCACATGATCCTCATGAGAGTCATTGGCAAGCTGCCAAGCGTATTTTGAGGTACATTAAGGGCACCACTTCATATGGCATTCACTACACATTAGGGGATCCTCACATTGTTGGCTACACTGACTCAGATTGGGCTGGTGATGTCAATGATCGGAAGTCTACTTCTGGCTTTGTTTTTTGTCTTGGCTCTGGTCCTATCACATGGTCGTGCAAGAAGCAGACTGCTCATGCATTATCATCTACAAAGGCTAAGTACCGAGCTGCAGTGCTCGCTAGTCAGGAGATTTTATGGCTTCGTCAGTTGATGACTGATTTTGGTTTTCCTCCTGATAGTCCCACTATTCTTTGGTGTGACAATCAGAGTGCTATACACATTTTGCGCAACCCGGTGGAGCATCAGCGGACGAAGCACATTGAGCTTCATATGCATTTCATCAGACAGTTGATTCAGGATGGTTCTCTCATCTTGGAGTATGTTCCCACTGCCGAGCAGGTTGCAGACATCTTCACGAAACCTTTTGCATCTTCGCGCTATCTTCAGTTGCGCTCTATGCTTGGGGTGAAGGAAGTTGTCCTTGGGGGGTCTTTATGAGGCCTTCCTTCCTTCATGTTTCTTTCAGCATGTTGTTCTATCTCTTTTTGGAGAGGAGTTTTTCCCACTGGGTTTTCTCCTTTTCTCCGTTTCATAGAGATTTCATTGTACTTGGGTACCTGATCTGGCCTTGTTGCTGGGACCCATTGCTTTTGCTTTCAGTAGCTTCTTCTAGGTTTTAGCTTCTCCCTATGTCTATCTTAAGGGGGGGTGTTAGAGTAATTGGACATTTACTTTATTAATTAAACAATATTTGTTTAATTACGTAAAGTTTCCTTTTAACTCTTTTTCACTTAAGCTAACATTAGGTGCATAATAATTAATTACTTTATTAATTATTATTGTGCAAGCCTAGGGTTTTCCTTTTTAGGGTTTTCATCTATATGTAGTTGAAAACTATCTTTTGTATTTTTATTCATTTTTACATTTTCAGGTGAATACATTGCTCCACATTCTTGAGCATTTCTTTTGTTTCTTCTCTTTGTTTCTCCTTGTAACAGGTTATTTGCTTGCAAAGATCTTTTGGACTTCTATGGTGTTGTATCTTCTCAACTCCAACACACCCCACTCCTCATATGTAGTCTGTAGACATGCTACCGACTCAAAAGTGGGGGCATGCCTCCCCATTGAAACAAGCCATTGAGAATCTAGGACTATCCCCTAGATCAACACAATAGGGGCTATGTCTGAAATACACTGAGCTATAAGCCTAGTCCATCCCTGTGCATTCTTTGCAATCACAAAGAGAGAGACAAGGATCAGTATCACATGGCATGTGTATGTATATAAAGCATAAACATAAATATGGAAAGCATGAAAATAACAATAATATACTATGTATACCTGGATCCCTTAGCTGCCATGTGGGATCAAGGTGTGGATTGATGTTGGGGCCTACACTGCCAGTATTGGTGGGAGACCCGGGTGATGCTAATGCCGCTACTACTAGGATATGGGAGACTGTTGATGTTGGTGAAACATGGGTAGCTAGGGGGGAGCTGATCTCCTCCATCGTCATGACCTCATAGGCACTACCTCCCCTCCTCATGCGTTGGATCCTCCTCCTCCTCTGCACCACTCTACTGGAAACCTCTCCTATCTTGTGGAGGTTGGTAGGGCTCGTCCTTCTGTGGGCCAGGGTCCCCTCTTGGAGCACCCTCACCAAAAATAGGAGCAAAATGATACCTCTCCCACCATCGCGTGTAGTCTGCTGCCACCTCGAAATTATCCACCGCCGCCATGGCCAGTAGATCATGATTAGACTCATCATCATTCTACAAGACGATGTCTGTAATGGAAGGGTGAGGGTGATCACCTACCCTTGCTGCACTGCGGTGTGCCCTAGTGTATGTGGGAACGTTGGGCGGTATAGTCTGTACATGGCCATGCTGCCCCATGACCCGACTCCAGTAGTAAGGCACAATAATATAATCATGACAACCCACTAAAAAATGGTCCTGTTGTAGGTTCCTAAGAAACCTAGTGTCATCGACCCACCTAAAATAGCGACAGGATCTCCAAAAAACCTCTCTCGTGATGAGAATTTCAAAATGTAGCCTCAAAAATTGTAAGTCCCTAAAATGCCACTGGCCTATCATGTCATACCAGTAGGCCATCGAGACTTGATATGAAAGTCATTGGGGAAAGTCGACTAGTCGGGTGCACATGATGTGGGAAAATGCCCACACCTAAAAAAGTGCACATACAGTAGGACTACGGTACTCATAATGAATGTACCATCCAAGCTCCTAGTAGAGGTGTGCCAACATACTGTGCCCCCAGGCAAAAATATTCCTATGCTCGACCATCTCTCTGATAATCAGGATGAGGCCTCCATGCAAATGTGAGCCTCACTCGTCTATATTGATGCAGAAAGAGATTGTCACTACCATCACTTGATATAGAAATGAGGATGTAGTCCTTGCCTAGTCATACTAATGAGTGTAGATATGACCAATTCCATTGCCACTGTGGGTCTGCCCTATGCAGTACTGGATGCCCTCACTGCGCTCCCTCATTGATCGGGTGTTTTCTAGGGCTACCCGCCATCCGTGGATGGGGAGCCCGACGATCCGATATACATCCTTGAGAGTGATGGTCATCTCTCTGCATGGTAGATGGAAAGATGATGTAGTAGCATCCCACTGCTCCATCAAAGTAGTGAGCATCTCATCATGGTATCACATCTATGGCATAGTGAATACGTGCTAGAGACCAACTCGCTCTAAGTGTGTGATCTCATCCGATGATAGATGATCCCTCTGCTCATGAATGAGTTGGAATGCTCACCCCTAGGATGCTCTTGGATCTATAGATACTCCTGAAAAGGCACAAAAGTTCTAAGTCAGAAACATGATCATGATAGGCAAACATATAAAAGGACACCTGCGCACCGCGCAGATGTCTGTGTGATGCACTTGCGTCCTGGATCATCACGGTCTCCTAGAGGATGCCAATGTAGATCTAGGACCCTAGCACATGTCCCAGAAGACAACATGAAAAGAGGATGCAAGTGCACATTTTAGATGCCTATGCACCTTGATGAGTGAAAAAATCCAAAAAATTAGCTAAAATGTACAAAGATCAAGACTAAGAAGCCTACCTGGTCAACCTTGCGACTTGCAGTGATGTCCTCGCATAGGTGCTCTAGCCTCGGTGCCTTGTACTCTCTCATGCTCAACATTTTTCTGAATTTCTCTCACAAAATTCAACAATCTGCTTGTGGTGAATAGTGAAAATGACCCTTCTTCTAAGGGCCCAACTCGGTATATATAGGCCCCTTGGGGCCCATTTTTCCTAGAGCTTGTGGCCCCCCAGTTTCTCCTAAATTTACCCCACAATGCTGGGGGAAAAATTAGGAGGGGGAATATAGTCACCTCTTGATCATACTTTTCCTTTGAATCAACCACTTTTTCTTGATCATTCCTCTCTCCATGGTAGTTTCTTCTAATTTTTTGCAACTGACTCAAAATTTTAGTCTTGCAGGATATAGTTTTGAACAAATTTTCACGATCGTTGTGTTGTTGATTGTTTAGCTCGAGAGCTGGGGGAATCCTTGGTACTGGTTAGCTCGACCTCGGTGACCTCTATGATCTCCCCTTTTTGGCACATAATTCCATAAAATTTAGAGTTCAGGTGAAATTTTTCTTATCTACTTTAGTGAGGTTGATTTTTTCAAAAATTGAGCCCACTAAAGTGGGGGAAAAATTTAATGTCACAAAATTGCACCTAGGG